>JAZAYU010000579.1:170223-238988 GCA_038501625.1 Corbicula japonica | reverse complement strand
CTGGTTTCCAATCTCAGCTTTATAACCTTCAGGCCTGATGTACATTAATACATTGGTTTACCTTTATAAACGATGCTGCGTGTAGATGCGTGCCAGAGAGCGGCGGGGCCTGTACCGGTAACATTCTGAAGACTACACCCAAATCCAAACCACAACAGTATTAACAGCACTATTTCAGCGTCACGTTTAACAGTGAGGCTGTTTCTTCTAGTTGTTATCATTTCTGCAATAATACATTATTTCACATTTTCAATAGATGCTGCGTGTAGATGCGTGCCAGAGAGCGACGGGACATGTACCACTGGAGACACCGACCATTCCCTTTGTTTGAAGGCTTGTAACTATCCGGATGAAATGTGCTGCTGTGACTAAACTCATGGTATTTTATTGATTTTTAAGAACACATTCGGGGCTTTGGGAAACCGGGATGTTTATCTATCCGAATCATATATGCTGCTGTAACTGAACTCATGGTATTTTATTGATTTTTAACACATTCTGGACTTTGGCACACCGAGATAATAACTTATTTTTATGATCAACTCATTTGAGCATGAACATTTAGTATTTTTATTTCTGTTCATTTAATAAAAAACATTTTAGACTGAAAATTTTTATATGGTAATAAATAAGTGATTTGATATTGGTCCTGTTATTTTTCCGAGGGCAGTCATATTTGAACACAGAGTTTTATAGTCACAGGGGCAGAAAGCTTGGGATTGAACTACATGCTCAACACTCAGTTTCAGAAAGCTAGAGATTGCACAACATGCTCAACACTCAGTTTCAGAAAGCTAGAGATTGTACTACATGCTCAACACTCAGTTTCAGAAAGCTAGAGATTGAACTACATGTTCAACACTCAGTTTCAGAAAGCTTAAGATTGAACTACATGCTCAACACTCAATTTCAGAAAGCTAGAGATTGAACTACATGTTCAACACTCAGTTTCAGAAAGATTGAGATTGAACTACATGCTCAACACTCAGTTTCAGAAAGCTAGAGATTGAACTACATATTCAACACTCAGTTTCAGAAAGCTTGAGATTGAACTACATGTTCAACACCCAGTTTCAGAAAGCTTGAGATTGAACTACATGCTCAACAATCAGTTTCCGAAAGCTTGAGATTGAACTACATGTTCAACACTCAGTTTCAGAAAGCTAGAGATTGAACTACGTGCTCAACACTCTGTTTCAGAAAGCTTTGAGATTGAACTACATGCTCAACACTCAGTTTCAGAAAACTTGAGATTGAACTACATGCTCAACACTCCGTTTCAGAAAGCTTGAGATTGAACTACATGCTCAACACTCAGTTTCATTCTAACAGCCTCGTAGTGAAATTACTTGCCCTGTATTTGCTTTATTTGATTTTATCAAATGCACAATGATGTTTTTCTGAAACAACTAATTAACAACAGTTTCTTTTTCTTGAAAGAAGAAAAAAAACCTCAATTTGAGTTTTGAGCACAGAGTTCAAATAGATGTTATGTCTATTTAGATTGTAACAGTTATAATAATATCCTTAAAATTAATGTTGATAAATACAGTAAAATGAGTGATTTGAACAAACATGGATTTACATATTTTAAGTTTTCAAGCAAAGCACATCAAAATAGTTAATTTGAATTTGAATGACATTATTGTGAAGTTCACATCAAATTGAATTTAAAATTAAAAAGGAAAAAGGTGATGAAGGATATTATTTTACCAGAAGATACATTATATCGTGTGCAAGTATTTGAAACAAGACAACATATGGTTTGCAACATATGTGGCTCTTTGATGGTCATATTTTACCTGACAGTGTTCAATATGGACATCAGCACTGGTGATGTGTTCTCCTGTAAACAATAGTTATATTTATTTAGTCAGAAAATGTTTCCAGCATTACTATTTCATTTCAATATTTTAAATTTGTTTTAATAAGGATAACGTATTCAACAAATTAAATGTTTTAATTGATTTTTACTTATTTTTTTTAAATTTTCAGATCGACTTTAGTCGGACGAGGACATGACATGTTTGCAAGCAAGATGAATTGAATATATATTGTAAAATACTTTCTGAGAAATAAACGACTATACAATGACTTGACCCATTCACAAACTTGTGGAATAATATAATAGAAAAAAAGAAGGATATATATGACTTTAAAGCCCCCAGAGTGGAAGGCATATAAAGTTGCACTCGCCCGTCCGTCCGTACGTACGTCCCCAAATCTTGTGGCACCAAATCCTCCTGAACTATAAGGTTGATTGATTTTTGTTTTAAGCTTGCACAGATAATCAAACAGGATGTGTAGACGATCGTAAAGAAACGGATTGATCCTGTGGTCATTTTAAGTAGAGTTATTGCCATTTGATATTACAAATTTTGTTGCAGCAGTAGGGGGAATCAGTGTTCAAGGATACATGCTAGTTGAATTATATGTTATCAATATGCTTTAATTCATTAAATCATGAAGATGATGGTAACCTCGGCACCTATATATAGGTCAACATTCCTACATTGTCGAACCTTTTTTGGATAGGACGAATTAGAATTTAACAAAACAATTTAATGTATCTACTATATGGTATGTATAGGCTGGCAATAATGCACATTACGCCTTACAAAGCAAGAGATTTGCATACAGTGATGTAAATACTATATAGTTTGATAATATTTCGTTCAGATTATAAATAGAGTACCTAACCCACCGATTGTAGGGGGCGTTGGCATTAGCTACTATTGATTTCGTGTTGAAAGGTGGATGGTTTGGAATATATTCACAAAAGCCACTTCGGTTTAAAAATACTTATACAGTTCGGAGTAAATTACATAAAAAGACTACTATTAATACTATTCTGGGTGATTTTGCAATAGTTTCACGTTGTCAATCCAAAACATATTGACAAATCTACAATTGATCAGTCAATCAATACTTCATTATCTTACACATTAGTAGTACAATGTAAGTTAGAGACTATTGATATTTTCTGAAAGTTTTATAAATTAACTGATAAATTTTCCTTAACAGCTGTCGAATATAAATCAAATAATTTATTATTCTGAGAACATTATAAGCAAGAAGTTGGGTTTCTTTACCTATTGTTTAAACAGGAAGGTTCATTGCGTTAATTACTCATTAATGACACTACATTTTAACAGTAATGTTCTGTGTGTTAGTGTGTTAATTACTTAAAAGTAACACTACAGTTAAACATTAATGTTCAGTGTGTTAATTAGTAATCATTGTCACTACAGTTTGAACAGTAACGTTCGTCGCGTTAATTACTCATTAATGACACTACAGGACGAAGATAGAAGCAATTCAATTAGTTTGGCAAAGCTACAGGGTGAGCCTTATTTAAATGGCAAAGTAGACTGATAATTTCTGCTCAGATGATATGTCAAACTTTGCGTTAACTGCTGAATAACCACATTTCAAAAACTTAAATCAGATTTAAATATGCTTGCTTAAACTCTCTATATTTACCGAATTGAATGGTACTGGGAATTTGACAAATGAGGGAAATTGAACAATTCAACGTTGTTCAATTTATACCAGTTTCATACACGGTCTACTAAAACAAATAATTATTTTAAACAGTTCTTTACTGTATTGGCCTTTGAAGTCGATTTACTTAACACGTTGCAAATGATCATTTCTGTTTGACGCTTAAGTGTAAAAGGATCTAAAATCAGCTAAGAATGAACTGCAGAATATTTTCCCTGATGGTGTTGGGATTTCTTATGTTATCCATGTGGACAATAGCTACCATTGGTAAGTTATGCTATATTCATCATCGTCACTTAAAAACGACTAAAGATAATCAGTTCATTAGAATGTATTCCGAACCCCAAAAAAATAAAACGAAAACCTAAAGAATTAGAATGATAAATCACAATAAGAAATAATAACCTGAAAATCTGTAGGAAATTGATTTTTAAAACGACCAAAGATAATCAGTTCATTAGAATGTATTCCGACCCAAATTGAAATGTTAACCTAAAAATCTGTAAGAATTTGATTTTTAAAACGACCAAAGATAATTAGTTCATTTGAATGTATTCCGACCCAAAAAGAAATGATAACCTGAAAATCATTAAGAAACTGTTGTTGATCAATTTTTAACAGCGATACAGGGAAAGTCTTGTCAAGGTAATAGTGAATTAGAGGTTAATAGCAATTAATCCCCATTGAACACGTGCATGTACTCGTAAACTAAAACGCAACAAGAAGCCTGATGTTTAAACATTGTTGCAACTCGATTCACATAAAAAAGACAAATTAAATTCATTGATAAATAGAGAAATCAAAATTCACTGATATATTGAGAACAAATATTAAATAATTACAGGTTCTACTTAAAACTGATTTCGTGGCGTAGGGTTCGAGATTTTTTATAAATTTTATACTAGTGCATTACAAAATGCCGATAAAGAATTTACTTCAAATGTATAAAATGTGCATGATTCATATAAACAACTAAATTTATTAGAACTATGGAAATGCATAATTATTTAGAATAAATGCTTAAATAAGAACAATGGAAATGCCTATTTAGAATAAATGCTTGATTACTCTTATTTAATCTTTTCGTTGAGTTTTATGTTTGCCCATCAACGATTAATCAAATAAAAAATGCAATATTGTCATATTTGCGGTATTTCGCGATTTTCAAAATTATCTTTTTTGTCTTTCGCAGTTAGTTAGTACTTTGTAGTAAATTAAATAACGTTGCTATTGTTGTTTCGTGAGGAAATAGCAAGACGTGTCATATTAATGTCATTTTTATACCATGCCCTCTTTCCCTGTCTTTGGCTGCGTGGGGAGGCTGTGTCTTCTGGCTAGGGCTATTCTTGATATGCATTAATGCATCCTTTCTCTTTTTCAATAGATGCTGCGTGTAGCTGCGTCCCAGAGAGCGGCGGGGGATGTACCACTGGAGACAGCGACCACTCCCTTTGTTTGACCGGTTGTAACTATCCGAATGACATATGCTGCTGTGGCTAAACTCATGGTATTTTTATCGATTTTTAAAACACATTTGTGGCTTTTGGTAAACCGGGATTATTTAACTATCCGACTGACATATGCTGCTGTTGCCAAACTCATGGTAATTTTATCGATTTTTTTAAAAACAAATTCGGGGCTTTGGGTAAACCGGGATTATTAAACTATCCGAATGATATATACTGCTGTGTATAAACTCATGGTATTTTTTATCGATCTTTAAAAAACACATTTGGGGCTTTTGGTACACCGGGATTAATCAACTTTACTTTATGCATAACCTATTTGAGCATGAGCAAATTAGTAGTTTCACTTCTGTTCATTTAAAAAAAAACATTTTAAACTGAAAATTATATTAAATTATTGACCTCAATAAAAATGATGAAGGAACAGATATTTTTCATTTTAGAAATTTGTGAATGTTTGTTTTTAGAACTTTTAATTTGAACACAGAATTGAGTTGAACGTAAAATAGTTTTATAGTCATAGGGCCAGAGAGCTTGGGATTGAACTAAAAACTCAACACTCAGTTTCAGAAAGCTTGAGATTGAACGAAAAGCTCAACACTCAGCTTTAAAAAGCTTGAGATTGAACAACACACTCAACACTCAGTTTCAAAAAGCTTGATATTGAACTACATGCTCAAGACTCAGTTTCAGAGAGCTTGAGATTGCACAGCATGCTCAACACTCAGTTTCAGAAAGCTTGAGATTGAACTACATGTTCAACACTCAGTTTCAGAAAGCTTGAGATTGAACTACATGCTCAACACGCAGTTTCAGAAAGCTTGAGATTGAACTACATGCTCAACACTCAGTTTCAGAAAGCTTGAGATCGAACTACATGCTCAACACTCAGCTTTAAAAAGCTTGAGATTGAACTACATCTTCAACACTCAGTTTCAGAAAGCTTGAGATTGAACTACATGCGCTAAACACTCAATTTCATTCTTAAAGCCTAGTAGTGAAATTACTCAAAGAAATCAATCAACTGTATTTGCTTTATTTGAATTTATCAAATGACCAATGTTGTTTTTTTCGAAACAACATATAAACAACAGTAGTCTTTATATTAAAGAAAAACACAACAATTTGGGTTTTGAGCACAGAGGGAAAACTCAAGTTTTACAACCTCTAGGTCTGTTCTTATTCTGAATACATGTACTGTTGTCTGTGGTGAACTTAGTATGTTTTTATATCAAATAAAAATAGAGGAGTGAGAGTTCAATGAAAATGGTGTCACTTTTGGTTATTATAATATCAATATATTCGTTTAATCAATTTTGATGAATACAGTGAGATTAGTTATTTGACAAAACATGGATTAACATATTTTGTTGTCTTGATGCAAAGCACACCATAATAGTGCATTTAAATTTGAATGACTTATGAAGTTACCATAATATTGGCGCAAGATTAAAAGAGAAATCCGAAAAGGTGATGCAGGATTTTATTTTACCAGAAGTTACATATATTTTGAGCAAGTATTTAAAACAAGAAGACATATGGTTTTCAACATGTGTGGCTCTTTGTCTGTCATGTTTTACCTAATCAATATGGAAAATGCAGCACAGGTGTTAAGTGTTCTCTTGTAAACAGATAGTTTATAACTATTTATTATTGAGTGGGAAAATGTTTCCAGTATTACTATTTCATTCAAATATTATATATGTGTCAAATTAAGAATTGTATAGTTATAAGTTAAACTAGAGCAAAGACGGTTTCAATGTTTTTAATTGATATATATTTTTATATTTTCAGATCACTAACAGTCGGAGAGAGAATTAAAAGGGTGCAAGCAAGATGAATTGAAAATATGTTGTAAAATTCTTTCACAGAAATAAACGAACATACTATGATTTGACTGGTATCTGTAGTAACAGGAAATAAACAATTTGCACGTTATATATATATATATATTTATATATATATAACAAGTTCTATGAATGATGTTGACTGATAGCAATATGATTTAATTATAAATGAAATCCCAAAAATGATGAAAATCCTGACGCCTATTTAAGTCAAATCCCTACATTTCTGAACCATTATATTTAGTACTATTTAGTACAGTAATTAAATACCACCATTGATGTTCATTGAGCACGGTATGCATGTTTGAAATGAATAGCGCTCAAATCCGGGCTATACGACATTGGCAGTAATATACATTTTCATTACAACAATATAACAGTTTCAATCGAACCGACCTTGCAATATTTGATATTTGTCGTGCCCTGTTGCTTTCGTTTTTCTTTAAGTTTTAATGGAATATCACAGTAGCGTTGTCTGTGCCATGTGCTCATGTTAAATATCACCCTGCTCATTCAATCAGTACTTTAACCAATTACCACCTTTGACGGAAGTTGAACACGAGATATATTTGTGTAAATATTGAATAGCGCTCAACTTGGCGGCGTTTGCAGCAACTTGCATGTCCATCACTACCTATGAACAGACTCGAACACATTACCTAGCATGCAATATCTTGATATTTGTCGTGCACGATTGATTACAAAGTTCTTTTCTATCTATCAAAAACTTTCCAGTGAACACACCATCAGATAAAAAGAATTTAAATCGTTATTGATATTTAACGTTAATAAACCTACTATGCATCTTTTGGCAATAATTCACATAACATAACCACACGGTATGTATCCCAATAATCAGCGCTCGGATGACAACGTCAGTCTCGGATGATAAGAGCGGCTCGAGTTGCGGATGAGAGTGAGAAAAGCGATAATATTTTTACTTTTATATTTTATTAATGCCGATTTAAATCACGTTGGTGATTGCAATTGTTCTATGCAACATAAGCTATATAAACCTGCAATGGTTTTTGCAGACAGTCCCTACATTGTGATGAAAATCACCAAAGGAGGTGGAAAATTCGAATTCCAGAACCAGAAGTCATTGTCCAACAAATTATCTATTTTTGGTAAGTAATAATGAAGGTCATAAAATTTAAATTGGCACTGTAGTAATCTTAAGTGATTTAGATGTACAATATATAATTTAATATCATATCATATCATATCATATCATATCAGGTTTTACGCCCTTTTGAGATAGCCTGAGTTTGCTAGTTTTCAGCGTGTAGTTGTTAACGTTCAAAATCATTCATTGGCTCTATATACACACTCAGTTCTAGACATCGGTGACGCTCCTGGATGTGACCAGTACTGAACACCATACTGTGATACAAAATTTCCAATGTTTGTCCATAAATATATGGTCTGTATCGATATACGATGCTTAGGAATATGAAACTTACAAATATACCATTCTTTCCACAATTTGTCAAGGAAAGAACTTTTACAAGCGTAAATCCCTTCATAAAAACAACATTTTGTTAAAATTTGGCAAGTAGATGAGGTGTCGTTTGAAGACATTGTTGACACACTCACACGCATGAACAAAGGGCAAACATAAAACGTCATTTCACAGTTGAGAAATGAATAAAAAATAAAGTATTGATACATTTTCCTGAAGATAAAATTATAAGCCTGGGCATTATTCAGTTTGAACCACCTATTATCTTTAACAAATTTTACCGAAGCCAGCGATTATTCATCTCGCTTAGACATCCTAGGAAAAAGTATGATTTCGATTAATTTTTACCGAACTTTGTTACTATGTTGTGATTGTTTATTAACAGAGGGGCAGTAAAGGATCAAATAGTTATGTTTTAGTACAAGATAAAAGTAAAAATATTAACGCCTTTTCACTCTCATCCTCAACTCGAGCCGCTCTTATCATCCGAGACTGACGTTGTCATCCGAGCGCTAACTATTGGGATACATACCGTGATAACACAAAACAAGAATTTTGCATTCTCTTGCTAATTCTAATGTCTCCGCAGTGTATTGGAGTACACTCTTCAAATTGAAAATATTTTTAGGTTAATAAATGGGCAAGCAGTGCCACTTGTCGATAATGGACCTGTCATATGAATAACGGGACATTTTTATATGGCAGGGTCATTATCGACAAGTGGCACTGCTTGCCCATTTATTTACCTGTTTATTACATGTGTAAGTTAATCTCCCTTCACTTTGTACTTGATTGGGTACTTTCATTGATACAATCACCACATCATGATGTCAGTGACTACGTCATTTGAGTTTATATGTGACGTCATTTAACAAATGTTTACTATTTCATTCAGTAGAGGTCTACCATTTGTTTATTTTGTTTTAAATCAAGGGAAAGGATATGGATTTGCTTATCGTTGAATGCTAGAAGTGATTATCGTGGTATGAGTCTGTAAATGCAATGATTTGAGAGTGTTTCATTCTTATACCTCAGCTGCGAGCTTCTTTTACACCAGGCTTTTAGGCTAGCTATGAATATTATGGTACAAATGAATGGAAAAGAAAAAGGAAAGAAGTGATTTTAAATTGGGAATTTTTTACGGATATGTACAATTTATTCTTATTTTAATGATGAAATGTGATTAAACCAACGATAACAATTAAAGACCTAAAAATAAAATCGCACGGATATTATCGATACTGGCCCTGCCTCTCATGAGTAAATGCCCGGCGACCTTGAATAACGCTTCCGGCCGTAACGTAAATTTGTTACTATTTATAGTAACACATGAAATAAAATAAGATACATCATATTTACTTCTTTGTATTATACGAAAAGGGAACTTTGAAAGCCACCGTACACGACAAATATGAAAATACTGCAGGCTCGGTTTGATTTTATGAATTTGACATCTGTAAATTTAAAGAGAAAGGTTAAAGACATGATATTTTACAGCGCTCTGCAGGCCTGGTGCATTTACAGTTGATCATTATGCTTACCTCTTTGGTTGCACGACGGTGGCAGGGGTTTAAGAGTTTATAAATGAAGGTTTATGGGGAAATCTTTTCTTAAAAGAAGCTAGAAGCTCAATTTGTTTCTTTTATCTCTGTCATCGTGTTCTTGCTGATTTTACTCCAGGAGCTCTGGTCTCGGTAAAATCATTTAGTACCCGCCCTTTGACTTTGCAATGCTATTAGCTTCTTATGTTTTATATGTTTGTGTGCTTAAATTGCATGCAACATTGTTGAGCCGATGGGTGGGTTGGAGTTATTTCACCAAGACAATTTGTACTTGTTTTGTGATACGAGAAGCTGTTGGGCAAGTGTGAGGTAGGTGCACCCTAGAACCTGGTTTAAACCCCCAGTGGCAATTTGTTTTGCCACTGACCGTTCCAAGGCGGTATCCCCAAAGGTTCCCTTTTTCGTTAGTTGTTTGAGGCGTCCTATTTGAATTGACATACGTATAACAAACATGCGCGGTCTCTCTCTTCCTCTCTTCTTTTTAGCTGCGTGGGGAGGCTGTGTTTTGTGAGTGTGGCGATTCCTGATATGCATTTATTACTTTTTTATAACCTGCTCTTGCCTTCGTAAACCAATGACATTTAATCAAGGTTTGGGTTAAACCAAGTCAAAACATTTATCATGGCTTTTTAACAGGGATATATCAAAATGTGCTATAATTGCGGAACCATCTTGTGTTTAACAGCTCATTGCAGAATCGCAGATTATTGTCCAGAATCACTGACGGATCCTTATTATTTTAAACACAGATATATCGTCGGGTTAGAGCAAAAACGCAGTATCGCCATTTTCTAAAAATTTTCAGGGGAAACAAAAAACATTGTATTTTCTATAAAAAGTATCCTTTTGATACATTCCTTCACATATACATTAGAAATGACATGTTCTATGTTCACTATAAGCGATTTGTCAATACATGTAGTATTTTTAAAGATATAAGTAAAAATTGTTTTTGCTCTTACGGTTTGTAATAATTTTAAAGATATTGCTTGTGCAATAACGCAGTATGTTGAGAAACGATGGTTTTGCTGGAACACATACTCGAAATCCAAAGAAATGAACCATGCAGAAATAACGCAGTTGTATATACAGGCTTTTTGCTGGTACTCTTTTACATTTTATAGTGTCAAATGAAGCAAAATGCTCGTATCTGAATCACATAATTTAATAAGTATGCATGCATAAAGTAATTGTTATATGAGTTTTAAAGTATAAATTAAAATTTTCAGTCCTGACATCCAAAATGACTACTAAATCAGTCATTATCCCATGTCCTTTTTCAAATTTTACACTTTTTATTCAGCATCAGTGTCTACTCTCTTTGTTTAACCCTTTCCTCCATAGATACACCTTAACTGCTAGGGCGAACAGTTTATATCCAGATCAGCAGACACATCCGTGCTGTCTGTTCAGGATGTAAACTGTTCCCTTTGTGATTTGTTAGGTTATCTCTGTCCAAAATGCAACCAATGCAAATCCTGATAAAACGGCACGGATGTGCCGGCTGATCTGGATCTACACTGATCACACATGCGTAAAAAGGTGTATTTTATTATTATATGGAGTAACGGGTTAATATCTAGATCTGCAAGCTGACTGACCAGTTGAGAGAGACCTGTAAGATCATGAAACTCGCAAAGGGCTGTGAGGTCTTTTTAGCACTTGATATTAATAATTTACTTTTATACAGCGTTTGGGAGTGGGTCTTTGGCTGATTGTAGAGTTTCTTTTTTGAGTTGTATCTTCTCAAAATCGTTATCACTCACAGTATGTTTGAAAGTAACACGGTTATGGATCACTTTCAGTAAACTGCACTCCACTTTATTTGTGTCCAGTTTTTTTTCACTCAACTATCAGAATGAGTGCATGTTGTTCTCTGATTGAAATTAAGAAAGTCTTGGTATTTTATGGGAACAATAGTGTATGGCTTGACAAGGCAGGCCATGGCCATTGGTAATGGCTTGGATTCACTGACTAGCATTCATCTCAGCAAACTCAATCAGAGCATGCATGCTGTCACATTCCATGTGTGCTTGGCCTGATTCAAGGAAGTTGTTTTCTATTTGTTTAATAATAATGATTACATTTCACTGCATACAGGAGATTTGATGCCATTATTTTGTTTCTGTTTCATCCTGTACATGCATCTGAATACAAAACTACATGTTCAACTAATTGACGTAGAGATTGCAGATACATGTAGATTTATATTCTCATAGAAATCTCACAAAATCTTCTCTTTCCATTCACCTCTGACCATACGTTACTCGAACCGTCGCCGTTTTGTAAATGCGCAGATTGAAGCAACTGCCCCACCCCCTTAATTATTTTCTAATATAATGTGAGGCTACATTAGAGAAGGATCCAATAATTATGTTGCCATACAAATAAGGGGCATTTTCCATCGTTCTTTTCCTTCAAAATTATCAGCTACGTTATTGGCTAATGCATGCCCTACGCATGTTGGGCTCGCTGATATCTAACATTTTAAGAAAACAAAGCGTTTTGCATACTTAAATATTAATAATGTGGATATTCGTGTTACTTGTTTCTTTTTGGAAACATTTTGTTCCACTGTCATCAACAATTATTCTTTTATTTTTTCTGTCCTTTGCTGCACTTCTACCTACAATGAGAACACTCACATTTCTTCATTGTTTTATTGGCCACCTGTTAACCAGTTGCCGATATATACAGTGAAACTTTGCTATTAAGACCACCCCTGAGACTGGACTCAAGTCGTCTTTATTGAAAAGTGGTCTTAATATAGTGTTGGAAAATAGTGCAAAAATTGTTCAAAGAGCTTTGAAATAATGGTCTTAATAGCGGATTGGTCTTAACTTCGCTGCGGTCTTAATGAGGTGTTTTAATGTAGTCATTTCCAATCACTTCAGTCTTTTACGAAGTTTCGTTTCCAGTTTTCACGGTGAGCTTTACATTTTCAGGATAGTTCCTGCTTGACTGGTGTAAAAATCTTGGGTTCCTTCCTTGGAGCATCCATGCTTTGGTGTGTAGAGCATGTTGCTACTGGTTATGCTGATGTTGCTATTAATGCTTTGTCTAGAGGGTTTGGCAGAATTGGCACATCCAAGCAATCCATATGGTTATTTTCCAATGATCAGGCAACCTTTTCTAATGTTTCGCAAGCATAATGATGTTCAAGAACACTGAAAATCGATATGTAGGCAAGACATATTTCATCCATGCGAGAACTACACAGTACTTAGCGAATGTTGTATTGTGATCATTTCTTAGTCAATTTTCACTGTAAGACCAGACAGATTGGCAACAGCTAGTGGAAGAGAGTCTGCTACTTTACTGGAAGATGATTACAAAAAACACTGATGCAACTCAAGACTTGTTTCGCTTATTGCTTCTTAGAAGAAAACTGCATCAAAAAGCAGCTGCCGGGACAAGAGACTTTTTCTCTCCTTAACGTATGTGAGTTCAGAACTTTTCATCTGTCCTTCATTTGCTTTTATAATTATGGAGTTGAACCATACTGATATCAATGACTTGCGTTAAATTTTAATTATTATTACTATATTGGACAGCCACTTCTTCTAACTGTTATTCCTTGTTTTCTCAGAGAGTTTTCCTGCTTTATTGTACTTATTTTTTGTCAAAACACTTTAAATTGAAGTCAAATATACTTGTTTTTATCACCCAAATAGCTATTAAAAATGATCAATGTTTCCAGCAAAACTATTGTGTCTGTTTATACATGGATTGGGCTGACCTTTAAACAATTAATTTGGCAATCTTTCAGTACTAAAACACATCAGTTTTAAATACTTGGTCTCTGCACCAACCGCTTGTTAAAATCTCGCTGACTTGTAGCCTTGCATCTTCTCATGCTTTGATTTTGCTCAAACAGCACTGACAATGTTTACAAGTTTAATTTGTGCAAAAACATCGTATTTCTAAAACTGAGGTTTTTGCTCTTGCAAATTAGTTGCATATATAGCAAAATTGTTAATGCAAAGTAGTTGTATTTTGAAATGCGGGGTTTTAGCTTAATTTCTTCCTGTATGTGTGTGACATTATAGACAGCACATCAATATACAGGGTTATTGTTCTAGGAAAAACACAGGCAAATCAATACTTGATTTGGTCACAAGTCAATATCTTCTAAACTACATTTTGACAATGTGCAAATGACAAAACCGCATGTCTTTGTGTAAAAAAGTGATTTGACCAAAAATATGTATATTCTGCATTTTTTGCTGTAACCCGACGATATGAGTCTAGAATAGATAATATACCCGCTATCAACGATTTCGTGACATTCGTTTCTACCCCTACCTTGATTAAACGATAGTGGTTTCCAAGTAGGTAGGTAATTAAGTGGTTATTTAATAAAAAGAAGTGAAAATGATGTATCTTATTATTTTTCAGGTTTGAAGCGTATGCATCTTTTTCCAAGCAGAACTTAAAATAATTTATTTTATGCTTTCCAGTGAATTATAGAATTTTCCCGGTGAGATAAAGGTGATATTTCACTGTTTTCAAACAGTGGAATATCATTTTTATTTTCACTGATTTTTCACGTTGGTACCCGAACAAACATGACGTTCCGAATGAGAACGTTTGCAAAACGGGCTCAAGTTTGGATATATGACGTCATTAGGTGACGTCATTAATAAACGCTTGTGGCACCATTTCGTTGGATTTTTTTGTCAAATGAACACGTTCCGAATGAGAAAGTTTACAAAACGGGCTCAAGTGTGGGTATATGACGTCATTACGTCACGTCATTAACATACGCCTTTGGCACCATTTCATTGGATTTTTTTGTCTAATGCACACAAATTGTGCACTAAAAGCAAATAATAAAAAGAAAATGTGTTTTTACCAGTGAAAGATAGAAATATATTTCACTCGTGAACAACCCCCAGTGGCAATTTGTTTTGCCACTGACCGTTCCAAGGCGGTATCCCCAAAAGTTCTCTTTTTCGTTAATTGTTTGTGGCCTCCTTTTTGAATTGAAATACATATAATGTTTTGTGAGTGTGGCGATTCCTGATATGCATATATTTCCCTTTTTCCAGATTTATGTATTTTCAATCTTGGCTTTCCCGGAGCTCACTCGATGAAATATATTTCTATCTTACACTGGCAAAAACAAATATCCTCTATTTAAACTGTGTATCTAGGACATTGGTTAAATTTTCCACGTTATCTGCATTGAAGCCTTGGAAAACATGTTAATAGGGCCCAAGATAATATTACTGAGATTGAAGACAGTCTCCGGTCTCAAGCATGTGATTGACTGAAAATCTGAAATTTGAACCAATGATAAGAATCCTTTTGGCCCATTAAAATCAAACCAAGCACAAAACATTATCTGCAGGCATCCTCTGAACAAATGTTTGCACGAGACTGTAAATCTGTTAATAGTTTGAAAGGTATCCTATGCAGTGCCAACCAAATGCCTGTCTCGAAAAGTGTTGATAAGGTAGATGTTTTCAATTTGGAATTAATTACCGACAGCAATTTTTTATTACTTTTACTTTACGAACTTGACTGCAAATTAGTGAGATTGACTCATCATAACTAGTGAAAAATATTCGTATATGCCACTGAATGTTTCATAGCGGTACATGTAACCCACAAGTTCTCTTATAAAAGCTTATTTGTGTCGTTTGGATATCCGCGAGTGATTTTTTTGTTCTTTCTTTTTTGGTAGTGTCTCTATCTGGAAAGTGATTTAAACTTCAGTGGCTAATATGTCTCGGCGCTGACCTTTCCAATACAGTAATCACTCGCTACAGGTTCTTTTTTGTCTGATATACATGAAATCAATCGTATTAAAAATACTTCCTTTGCTGTGCTTTTTTACTGTGTTGACTGAAAGCAACAGTGATACAACAGTCAACAACAAACTTGACTGTAACACTAAAACATATAAAAAGCAAGATATTGTATAGGTTCAAACAAACGACAATACAAAGACATCGTTCACAGATAATAAATCACTGATCCTGGATTAAATCAAAATAGAGATTGCAACATTTGCAGCACAGTAAGGTGTTCTTATCTGTCAAGTGTACGTAAAGATGCATAATTCAAAACTATTACAATTCTAAAGTTGCATCAACAACAAAACTTTAGAGGTGTGGTATACAACCAGGTAATCAGGTGTTTTGTTTCTAAAGTTTCTCTTTCGGTAAACTAACTTTTCATAATTTTACTTATCTATACACAAGAATGAGTATCCTTAATATGTTAATACTACACTTAACAACGTTTCTAAGTATACACCAGGTCTGCGTATGGGGCATTACTGGCTTGATAAGTGAACTATTGCTCTACAACTTTCAATAAAACAAGCAAAAATACTAACTGATGTATATTAAGTAAAATATTCTTCAACATGACAGACAACTGACTGCTCACAATCCTTTAGAGTACTGGCACCCACAGAATACAAATTCACATCAGTGACTAATGGGTATGGCCACTAACAGCGCGTATAACTACAAGACTCATTGATCTGATTGAGCCTTTACAATTCTAAATGACTCATTTTGGGGAATCTTAAGCCCAAACATGAAGAAGCGCAGTTCCAAGTTGGCGAAGATTGCATGGTTGGTCCCTCCCGTTTCGTACTCCTCTGCCAAGATCAAACCACAGTTTTTCTTTTGGATTAAGATCCGGAGTTTTAGCACACCATGGACATTCTTCGGTGTTGACCTCAAGAAAAAGTCTGGTGTTTGCCGATGACACTGTGCGCCATCATGCATTAACTGGATTCACATATGTACTTGAAGACATGGAAGGACAGTCGGAACAAGAACGTCGCTGATATTCTTCAAAATTTAAGTCTCTTGGATTAAACCCGCTGCAGTCCTCTCGTGCATTGACATACCACCCCACATCATTATAACTGATCCACCACAATAAAAACAAATCCGCTTCAACAATATTTTCGCGATTTAACAGGTTACCGCCAAAGGTGGTAATACGCTTTATTAGCTGATTTTGTAAATTTGTATTCTGTGGATGCCAGTACTCTAAATGATTGTGAGCAGTCAGTTGTCTGTCATTTTGAAAAGTATTTTACTAATAAATCAGTTAGTATTTTTTTGCATGTTTTATTGAAAGTTTTGGAGCAATAGTTTAATTATCAAGCCAGTAATGCCCCAGCACGCAGGTGTATACTTAGAAAAGTTGTTAAGTGTAGATATTGATACACTGTATGCATAAATCTGGCAACATCGACGTGGAAAAGCGTTTTCCCTTGACTGCCGTATACATTATCAAATTTACTTACCGAACTGCATTCATTCGAACAAATATGTCATTGTAAACGGCCGTTGTCATTACCAAAATCACCAAGGCTTTCCAAGTTTAAAAGTTAATATCTTTGTAGATAAAGAGAATAGGAAGCTGTGGTTTCAAATAATAACATGGAAATAAATCGAGCTTTATCAAGGAATGTTTAAACATTTCAGGTTTGGTGAAAATGATATTAACGGCCGATTCATCAAATGACATATTTTGTCTAAAATGTGCACACTTTTTCTGCAATTTCTCTATCAATAATATTCTATGTACGTCATGATTTCGTTAGAATCCTTTTCAAACAGGAAATCAATCTGTATAATTTTGTCTGCTAAGATATTGCGAAAAAAGTAAAAATCAGTCCAATACTCACTTTCACCGAGAAACGTACATGTACATACGCAACTGTCGTCTGCATACCCACGACATTCACCATACTGGTTGAAACGTGTGGGTCCTAAGATTCAAAATGGAGGTCTGGCAACCGATGTAGATGATCCCTATCGATTTTAATGTCTGTAAATTAAAGGTCAAGTTTACAGTGACATTCAACACAAAGTTGAAAGTCATTTTAACAGATAAAGTATAAGGTCGATTCACAATAGATGCACAATACGTAAATATTCGGAATTCGACATTATTTAGTGGCACAGAGAATCCAGTAAACAGGCCATGTTACCTACGCTTGAAAACTATCCATAGCTGTATATGTCAAAAAATACAAAATACTGAATTTTAAGATCCTAGTAGAAAGAGTCGCTTTGACGGTACGTACGCATACATGTAGTATTGTATTTTTAACAATATTATTGTTGACAGGAGACAATCTTAGACTGATCTTTAACAGAGATTTTTTTTTAATTACAATCAACCTGTGTACAGAAAACATGCTCCAGTTTATCAACATTTGCATGTAATTGTAAACCGACTTGTGAATAAGGACGCATTAAATAAACACATTAAATCAATATATTGAAATAACTTCAAACAGTTAAGGTAAGACCTGTGTAATGAATACCTATATCCAGAAGAGTATCCAAGGGAGGTAACTATACTAGTAAAATAGCATAGATTTCTATCATGCAAGAGGACCAGGGTTCAAATCCCACTGGAAGCTATTTTTTTTTGTAAGCCTAGAGCTTAAATAATTGGCATATTTCTTTTTTCCTGTGTAATTCTGTCATTGAATATAAAATTCTCATGATTTAAACTAAAATAAGCAAAATAATCAAGATTAAAGGGGTTTTCGCTATCAGAATAGTGTTTATTCAAGTAATCAATGTGAAAATTTCTAAAACTGAACGGTAAACTTCTCTGAAATTTTGTTTAAATTTTGTTTAACGTATATAGTTAAAAATGGTAAAGTTTGGTATATTGCACCAATCAGGATTTTGCACAATTTTCATTAATTTAGTCTCGTGAAATATAAAAAATGCATTTTTTAAATTTATTTGGTCAAAACATGTCATTTTAAGATAAATTCTGAATTTATATATTATATCTTTAATTGGTTTAGTAAAATATAACATATTTTGGATAAACTGTAAAAAAAATAGGGTTGAATTTATCAATAACAAAAAATTTTGTCACCGATTAAAGAAATTTGATACTTTCACGTTTTTTCTCACTTTTTTAAATAAAAAACCCTAAAAATCTAAAAAAAAAACTACACGGTGAAAATCATTAAAATTTTGCATACAAGTCAGTGGTATGAAGCAGTTGATGAAAATATAATCAGATATTGGATTCTTAATAGTGCCTATTACACAGGTCTTACCTTAAGCAGGCAACATTACTTATGATGCATTTTGAGGTTGGTGCACCCTAGAACCTGGTTTAAACCCCCAGTGGCAATTTGATTTGCCACTGACCGTTCCAAGGCGTTAACCCCTCGGGTTCTCAGTTTTGTTAATTTTTTGTGGTTTCTTTTTTGAAACTGATCATTTTATTAACCATGCTCTCTCCCTCTCTCTTCTTTTTGACTGTTCGAGGAGGCTGCTTTTTTTCTGAATGTGGCACTTCCTGATATGCATATTTCACCTTTTAACAATGACGAACTATGAAACACAATCTCCAATTAGTTACATGTATGAGAAAATAATAATAATAACAATTAAAATATCAAAATTTGATCGGAGACGTATTTTTCCCCGCGGCGTGCCCCAAATAATAGAAAAGTAACCCACACAGCCACATGACATTTGGCTTTTAGAACAACGTGATTGTATTTTCTTTGTCTTTGATTTATCAGTGTTCAACTAAACGAAAATACTTATCTCACCTTAACCTAATAAACCTAGTTAAAAGTTCATCAATTCAAGTTATCACGTACTATATTTCATCCTTATCATCACGTATTAGAGTTAGCAAAATAAAAACAAAAGGTCAAATAAAATTGTCTAGATTCCCAATGCTCTAAAATATTTTAATGTGTTTGGCCCTAGTAATATGTTGTTCAATCAACAAATTTGCATATAATAGTCTACTGTTTTCAAAAAGTCAATAGAAAAGAAAGAAAATGCCAGTTCTCATTAATTCCTTAATTATTATGTTAGAGTAATGTACTCCATGACTTTATCCTGTACATTCTATATATGGTGCTATACACAAGATAACAACATTTCTTTCCACAAAGTTCCATCGCAGAAAGGTCTTTAAGATTGACATACTTGTTTACATATATTAAGAGATTAATACAAAATATGTACAGGTAAATATATACTTTTTTTATTTTATTCATAGAAATAAGTAAAATACATTAACTACAAAATAAATATTGCTAATTAAGAAAGTCTTTCTTGTTTTATTGATACATTTTAAATGCTTTTGTAATCTGGACAGATTATAAAAAAGTCAACATATTAAACAAACACATAATTATGGTGTTAACGAAAGCTTTAACTTATTTAAATCATTATGCGCAGTAAACGTCGTCTAATGAAACACTTGTAAAAATGCGACTAACTAATTAAGTAAAATAATAATATTATTCAACGATTTTCGAGACTTCTAATAACAACAGCAGTCAACCACAACAAGCATTTGGGGGAGGTTTTCATGACTGGCTGTTTCCAAATTTTGCTGAATGCATGGCTACAACACTTAGATGATTGGCATTCCTCATCAGCACTTTTTATAGAATATTAATTTTTTAACACAAATATGATTTTATATATTTTATCCAGTATCCCAAAACACTTCTGCTTCTACTAGAAATCGAACTTATTTGATAACAGCTGACAATTTAAGTTTATAGATGTTTTCTTTTTCAGCATATTGATTACAACAGTTGTTCTATGCATTCTCCCTGTGTTCGCTGATTACGACTGTGTGTGTAACTATAATGTGGAATTAGGTGTATACTCGCAGCCAAGCTCAAACGATCAACCCATGGGATACCTTTATGAGTTCGATTGTAAACCAAAGACTGGGGACAAGACCGGGAACTTTTACGGAATAATGTTCGAAAAACAGGTATATCAACTCATAGCTTTATAAAAAAATGCAAAAGATGCATTGTGTTTTAATTATGAGCAATGCTATTCAAAGGGAACAATACCTTTATTTGGAGCGATTGTTTTCATAATTCAGAATTTCATTCAGTCATGTTATTGCTAAATGTATACCTTGTTATGGAACTTACTGAGCAAGCGTTACTCACACAGACAAAATGTAGAGAGGAGAAGAGAGGATAGTTATTCAATTTAAAAATAGACGTCAAAAACAATTATCGAAAAAGAGAACTCTATGCGTTACCGCATTGGAACGTTCGTGCCTCTGGGGATTAAACAAGGTTCTAGGGCGCACCAACTTCACACTTGCCCCAACAGGTTCTCATTGATAAGTTAAATATGAATCGAGAACATTTACTTTATACGGAATCGACCATACGATTTCGACGCGCGAAGCGCCATGAAATCGTTTCTATTCCAATTACGGTATTGCGCATGAGCAAAAAGCAGTACCTTGAAACTTTGAAACCGTGTCGCAAAATGAGGCTTCTGATTGGACAATACGACTTTCATCCGGGTGCAATAGTCCAGATGGCTTGCTTCCGGATTTTAAAACTGAAAAGCCGCCATTTGTTTTTCGATTCACATTTTCAGAAGTTCTTCTACCATATGTTAAATAACAATTAAGATTTAACTCGCCAAAAAAAAATAAGGTAAATAAGTTTCTACACGTGATTAAATCCTAATATTGTCACAGAGTTAAGGTCTAACAGTAGATTCCACCGTAGCGAATTGCCGATGCGTATTACGGTAGTTGTTAGGCGTTGTGTTAATTAAAATACAGAGTGAGAAAGTGACATTTACACAGGCCCAGCATGCTCGACCTTGAAAATTACTTTTTTTTTCATTTTTTACTGCAATTATCAATACGAACAGTAAGTTTAACATTGCAGTTTAGATGATAATATCGATTGCTTTCGTTTTAATTGGGTGTAAGAAAGCGATTAGGTATTGCGTTGAATTAACTCAGACATCCCGAAAGTTGCCAGACCGAAGGACCTGTCTGGTAAAATTTGAACCGGTCAGACTAGATTTCTTTTGTTATCAAACCGAATGTCAGACAAAAATTTGAACTCCTTATACTTGTAAATAGCCTTATAACATGTTTCGGTCTGACAGAATTTGTTTCGGTCATACAGATTTTCACACCTCATCTGACCAAATGTCTGACACATATGTTCAAGTTTCGGGAAGTCTGTTAACTCTGGATACTGTAGACTGTACAGAACTGGTCAAATGGAATCTGACCAGCTTATGGCATTGAAGATGTGTATACTTGATCAGGACTCGAACCCAAGGTTCTCAGATAAAACATACAGCTACTCTGTCAATATAAGTTGAAATTTGAGGCATGGCAAAGCTGTGTTTACGAAATGCTATCTGAGTAATGCTTAATTTGCAACAAATAAAAATTATTACATTTCATTTAAAAAAATTGAGTGTAGAATGACCGAAATAGGAAGCACGGCGAAGCCGTGTTTACCACAAAATATTTATTTAAGATTTTAGGAATAATTTCTCTGTCAAACAAGTAACTGTTACAAGTTCAAATTTGTTGCATGGTGAAGCAATGTTGACCATTAATAGACCTGTTTCCCAATACCGTTGTATTACGTGAAACCACATAATCTCCGAATTTTAGAACGAGGCCTAATACATCTATGCTGGGCCGCATCATTACACATTAGATTATAACGCAATGCATAGAAATTTAAAAAGTTTTACTGAATTACTTATCTCTTAAAATAATTGAAAACGATCATATTGCCCTCGCTGATCTTCCTAGAGGAAATGTTTATTTGAAACTATTGGGATGTATTCGATCCGTACGAAAGCATGAATTTATATAGCCTCAAGCAGTGTTTCTAAAATTTCAAAATCCCAATCGGACATTGGCACCAAAATGAACTATTCTCCGACTTCCAGTTCGCACGAACAGTGACTTCCGGTCCCCGCATTCAGTGCATTTCACTCTTCTGACCCCCAGTCCATTCCTCCCTTACGACATAATTTCTTGCGGGCGATATCCTACAACCTCCCAACAGATAAATGATTTTCGAGTTGTAGACGGAAAAATTCTTTGATTGAGATACACATTCAGAAGTCAGTTTAATTAAATCGGATCTATACAAGTTTTGTATAAAAAAAAAACGGTATTGTGCAAAATTGTGATGGAAAATGTTTTCACCTGTTGTTTTTTTTTCAGAAAAACATGGAATATGACGATTTAAAAGCTTATATTTAAAAACTACATGGTGAAAGTCTGTAATAATTTGCAACATGATTGGTATATGTATGTAGCAAATTTTGATATGCATTTTATAAATGTACTGGTATTATTAAATTTTTTAGAGACTCTGAAAGTTTGTGTATGTTTTTGTGTCAAGGAGATTTTCCGAGGGGTTTCGATGTTTTTTCAAAGTAAAATCATCTAAATGTTAGTAATTACGTAATATAAATGGTTTCTTGTTTAATATTTAGGCTTATGCCTAACAAGTAACACCATTGGTGCTAAATATATTATAGTTTTGAATCCCAAAATAAGATTTTTTAGCAATAACCACTTGTAAAAAATGGACCTGGGACGAGGCGAGGGGGTCACCCTATTTACACTAGTCAAAAGTTCTAAGTGCACACTTGATAAATGTTAATTTTTCAAATTATTTGATTGAATCTTTCAAAATAGTGTTAATTAAAATGAAGAAGAATCAGTATTCTATTAAAGCACACCAAAAGATTTAAGTCTGCCTAACCAGATTAAAAAATAATAACATTTTAGCTCACTTGTACTCAGAGAGCAATTCTCAATTTAATTATTATTGCATCGGCTATAATTTGTGATCGTTTTCACATCTCTGTAAAATTTAAATTTCATGTAAATTTAAAGGAAATAATGTAGTTTTTCATTCCATTGCACTGAAATTGCTTCCTGTAGCTTTTTAATGGTCTGCGGGGCTTGATGAGGCAACGCACTTTTCTCTATTTTATCCATAACGTTTATACAGGATTTCAAGGAGAAACTTCCATGTTTTTTCACAATGTTTTTTGCCAAAAGTTTTTGAATTGTCAAGCAGTTTGGGATGATGCAATTTTCTATGAAAATGTATAACAGCCTTTCCGAACGAAAAAAATGTATTAATTTCGATAAAATTGACCAGTTTTCGGACACGCTTTTTGTCCAAATAAACGTCATTTTCGAATAATTCGCTTTTAAAGTTTATTGAATTTCTATAAATTTTAGTTTTAAATTTTTATTTATTGAACACTTATCCAACATATGCTACACTAATATTTTCGAGTTTACGTTGTTTTACGTAAATTTTTAAAGACGTTATTGAGTAACGTCAGCGTTCAACGTCAGCAACGTAATCAATCTAGAAAATAATATCGTTTGATTTTCTTCTTAAATTAATAAAATATGCAAAAATAAGGTATTACTTTTGCATTTACGAAAACCGCTTAGATTTTTTACAACAAAATTGAACTTGTGCCAGTGAAGAGAATTTTGACAGCTATGTCGTTGTCTGCTGACGTCAACCGTTGCATGGTTACAATCTGTTGGTGTTTTTTTTTCTGTTTGTCTGGAGTCGGTGAACATGTGAAAAACAAAAACGATTGTAAAAAAATAAATTTCGATTGCCGCACGGGAATAACGCATAAATAGCGTATGCCGACGTGGATGACGTAATGCATAAAACATATGCACGGTTTTCAAAAAAATATTTTTGTTTGATCATAATTAACATAATGTAAAACTTGCATTCAATTAGAATATGTTTACTTTGAGATATTCAAAATTAAGAAGTGTGCACTTAGAACTTTTGACGAGTGTATATGCGATCTTTCCCAGAATGGGATGGTGGAATTGTTTCATATTTCATTTTTACATTTGATATATGATGTTAATCACTGTGGACATGTTTATTTAAGGATTAATAATAACATTTTAGGCATCTCTTACCTTAATTGCTGATTAAGCTGTGAAAAATTGTACATTTTTGTAATTTTTGTAACAATTTATGGGCCACTATTCATGACCGATATTTTTACCGATTGTGAAATTTCAATCAGACATTCTTCCGAAAATCGGTCAATGACCGGCCTGCTGAAAATTTTAGAAACACTGGCCTCTAGGTATGGATAAAGTAACACAAAATAACAGGATGTTTATTCTTACCAGACGACTGCAGTATACTGAATCTTGCTAACAAGAAAAAAGACAATACTGGAAACACTCCGCTCGATTATTGCCATTGATTAAATATAAGCTTTTCATTAGTTAAAGTTTGATTGTTAGACAAACTTCATTAGCACAAGAAATAGACTGAGGCTCTTAAAGTTCGCCAGTTTTTTGTATTCTCTTTAAATTTAAAAGCACAAACAAAACGATCGAGTTACATTTTGCTATTAAGGCCTGAATAGATGTGCCCTATAAGGATCGATCGATAGTAAATTATATATATATTAAATAAAAGATGGTAAAAAGCAAAATAATTTTCGTACGGCTCATTAGCCAAACTTATTTTAGATTCTACTTGGTTTCTTGTGTTCCTGAAATGAGCGCTTGTTCTAATCTAATAAACGGGATTATTTTGCATAATAAATAATTTCTTTTTTCCTTGCAAACTCCATGTGTGATTATCGATTTACACCAAAACACTTTTTGGGTCCAAATACTTAAAATTGTAAAGAAATTGTGTCAAGAGTACATAACTACACCCGTAGCATTCACTATTAATATGCAAAATCGGCATACTTTGCCTCGTTCTGAAATCGCGTTTAGATAAAAATCGGAAAACCCGTCGCGTGACGGAGCAAATCGTCTATTAATTGGTATTTGACAATTTATTTATTTTTTACAGTCCACATTCCAATAGTTTGTGTCAAGCTTTTGTATAAATGCCTGGGTCCAGATGTTATGAGTGTAAAAATTATCTTGATCGCTCACTAAGAAAATAAATAAAGTTATTGGAAAGTATATGCATGCATTGGGCAAATAATATTGTTTATAATTTTTTTTTGTAATTTGTATTTCAGTTTGAAGTAATCATAGTTATGAAAGATGCGTGACAAATCTGGTTCAAAGATCATGAAACTGGAATAGGAGAAAAAGTAGACTACTGGAGAGGTAATTTTTTTTAATTTACCCTGAAGGGCTTACCACCACACTCCTCCCAATCACGTTCATCGATAAAAGGAAAATTATCAAAATCTCAATAATGGCAAAATGTCTTTAAATGAAACTTTGCACAAATGTATGCTATTAATGTATCTTTATTTTGCAGATGGCAAGACACGTTATAACAGTAAAGAAAAATAGCGAGATCCAAACATTCCCTCAACTTCTATTTACACAAATTCACAATAACTAAACAGCACAAAACATTATTTTAAATGCCCACATTCAGTAATATGATACTGACAACAATTTATTATGTCCTCGTGACTTACATAAGTAAACTTTACGAGATATTAGTAAAATTGGGTTTGACCTTCAATTTCCTGGTCGGGTAAATGGATGATAATCACCGATTTCTCTTTTAGAAGTTGATAGTTTTTTTTACAAAGTACACAATATTTTCTTATCAGTATCATTGCACTCACGTGGGAATTTAAAATAATGTTGTGCATTGCTTAGTTTTTGTGAATTTATGTAAATAAAATTTTAAGGAATTTTTAGGTCTAGCTTTTTTTTCTTTACTTTTCTAACGTGTCTTACTGTATGCAAAATAAAGATACATTAGTAACATTCATTTGTGCAAAGTTTCATTGAACGACATTTTGCCATTATTGAGATTTTGATAATTTTCTTTTTATCAATGAACGTGATTGGGAGGAGTTTGGTAAGCCCTTAATATACAGTACAAACAGCGCAGAATTTGCCCTTCTTTTACATTACTATGGTGTACCGAAATCACTGGCATGTTTGCACACCATCACCTGAACATGCCAATTTTTTGGCAGACACTGAATCAAACACCACAAAGTTTCTCTGTGGACCATGTTGTACATACATGATGGGTCCCTGTGGTCACTTATTAAATCCTTCATTTAGTGGCAGAGATGTAGATTCAGATCAGCTGGAAGATCTTTGTGGTCTTGAAAATGTGATAACACTCTGCTTTTATGCTAATCTTGTGAAGGAATTAAAGATGGCATGAAATCTTTCATCATTACCATCTTTCTTTTATGTGATTTTTATAAAAAGACCCAACATGTAATAAATAAATAATGGCAACAGTATGAATTATTCAGTTAACTGCAACAGCAATTTATGTACATCTTCATAAGCCACAAAAGATACTGTGTAACTGACTAACTAGTTATCAGAGATGATTTAAAATAAAACATTTATTTTTAGAGATGTGTACCACTAAGCTTATGAAGGCTATAGAGTTGATACTTATGCAGAATTGGTAGACAGCTGTGGCACAGAATATGAACATTGCCATAGAAAACAGATACAAGGTTTGCATAAATTTTCTTTATTTTCATGTATAAGAGCTGCATGAATGTTTAATACTAATACAGAGACATCAAACTGAATCGACCAGTTCATGAATATAAGTTATTATGTTGGTTTCTTTTGACATTTTACTTCATGAAAACTCCCTTTATCACATTAATGACCGATGTATATCCAGTTCAGCAGGCTTATCTGTGCAGTTTGATCAGGATCTATACTGCTAACGTTTAGATTTATGGGGTTATTCCTGACCAAGAGGCAAACAGTTTAGATCCAGATCAGACCCCAAATATGTTCAGCTGACGTGGAACTATACTGTTGTCCATGTCCATAAAATGTCTCCAAAGAGTAAGTCAAGAGTCAGGATACATGAAGTAATTATCAGAGCATAAAAAAGCAATGTCTTTGACAAATTTTATTTTAAGTGTCTAAATATTTTAAAGCAATTTTGACTGTCAACAAATAAATTTATAAAAGCAATAAGACATAAAATTATTCTTGTAGTAAATTAATTTGCTGTTGAATTTAACATTTCAGGAAAACAGCCTCACATGGAATGCTGTGGGAAGATCAGTTTATCAGTTCTAGACAGTAGAGGGAGCATACAGCCTACATATATATTACTTCCACAACTAACTCCTGCAATAGAAGGTGCTGCTTGGGTAGTTAATGTCATTGGACAAGAAAAAGAATTGTCAATACAATCAAACTGTGTGATTGTGATATCAAATAATACAAAAAACGTTTTACTGTTGACCTCATCGACGAACAGTAACTGAACAACACCATCAGTATAATTTTGTTATGCATATTATTTGCTGTTTGATGGAACCATAGAAAATAGGAATAGACTCCTTCAGCATTTGCTTTTCTGTGCATGGACTAAATTGAATATTTCCATTTGAATAGTTCCTTTTTTCATCTATTTCATTCTATTCGGATAATAAATTGCTCTATTGTCACTCACAGTATTATCTTAAGTCTTCAGACCCAAAAGTATGTTTGTTGATTTCAAGCTTGAATATTCAAAGAATATGACAAGCTTTGCTACTTTCTCTGTCATTGGTGTCACCATATTTTAACTCAGAATTTTAGGTGTTGTGGAATGGTGTTTTGCAATCTACCTTTTTATGAGTCTATATTTCTATACCATTAGTCAGCTTTGCATTTTGATCACATTTTGGTGCTGTTTAATTAAGAGTTTACAGGCAAACTGGTGTATTTAACTTCTCACCGGATTCTTTCAAACTTCACAGAAGAATTCACCTCATAAAGATATAGTGTTGAATCTTAAAACCCTGACCAGTTTTGCTTCAAAACTAAAACAAAAACTGATGAAGTGTTTCTTTGTATTACTGTTAAACATACGATATCCATCACTTTTGATTCGTCGATTCCGAGTGAGGCAGTGCCTTAGTTCATATTATATTGATGTAATATTAAAGGCATTTACCTGCAGCACAGTCTGCACCTGAAATAATAAATACATGTAATTTTAAAAAGTAAAATACGCAGGTACATGGTGGTTATGTCGCTATATCGTTTAGGGATTGTAAACAATTGGAGAAAGGTTTGTAAGTCAGTATCTATTATAACAAACAATGCCATTCAATCCTAGGAAATCGCAATCTCACTGTTAATTATTATAAATAAATGAAATACGTGATTTAAAACCACATATTCTTTTTTGAATGTAAACGCTGTATTTGAAAGAACACTGCCTCGCGGAAATTGTATTAGAATATGACAGTAAATCACAGGATGAGTTCAATAAAATTTTAATTGTAATTTCAGGTTGGTTATGTTGATATAAATGCTCAAGTTCAGTTGCAAACCTGTCCAGGCGAGATTCCTTTAGAGGACAAATGTGAGTGAGAACATTTGTTTTTAGCGTTTAATAATATGAACAAATTGTAATTAATTGCAATCGAATACGATTACACGATTATGATAACCCTAGGTCTGTTCTAATTATATATTAATTTAGTTCATTTTAGTTAGGCATGCGCCGAAAACCAAAATTTTAATTATAACTGTGCTTATAACGTTCGATAAGTTTTGATCCAATTACAAAAACGTAATTTATACTATCTACGGATATTTTAAATATTGGCCTTACCACACACATAACATCTTTTTTTTATTTCAACGTTTCAATTAAAATTGTATCTTTTTGGTGATTTGAAAGTAAGTGGTCAACGTTTTAATAATGATTCTCCACTCTTTTAGAAATAAATTTAATAGTTGAACGTTTTATAATTTTTCAGAAACCATTATAATTATCTTCCCAATAAAGCATATTACTGTTTTTAATACATTTAAAATACATAGTATAAAAATATATCGTTCAAAATTCATATTGCTTGAGCTAGGTCTTGGTCTCAACCATGATCTTACTTTAACCTTAGTAACAACAGTGGCTGTTCAAACAACTACTCCTGTTCCGACAATGGCGCCGACTACACAAACGACTACAGTTCTAACAACGCCAAAACCGACTACAACTACGCAAACCACAACAGCATCAACCACACAATCAACAACAACAACAACAACAACAACAACAACAACGCAATCGACAACAGTGTTAACAACACCTAGACAATCGACGTCCATGTCAACAACAACAACAACAACAGCAACAACCGCGTCCTCTCAACCGCTGGAAGGTAAACAAATCATTTAGCAAATAACCGAATCTTAAATAACAATTACACTCATTCGCTGTGAAAATTAATCACAAAATAACTTCAGAGAACTCTGGAAACTATTTTCTATGACCTTAACTTTTGTTGGATTACCAAATATAAAATGTTCGGATGCAAACCCCCTATGGTAGTCAATGGAACTCAAAGAGGTAACATGTATATTATGTATGACATTTCAGCGTTCATTTTCTTTTAACGATCGCCACCCATATTCAAGCATATCAACAGTTCATTTTCTTTTAAGATGGCTTTCTGCAAAATGTTAGACCCATTTTCAAACTTGCTCATATATGTTGCCTAAAGTGGCTATATATTGCAAGTTGCAAGATATACACACACACACACACGCACGCACACACACACACACACACACACACACACGCACGCACGCACGCACGCACGCGCGCGCGCGAGCGCGCGCTCACACACACACACACACACATCAACTCAGGTTACATATGCCCAGTGATTATTCGGTGGGTTATTAGATGGCATTTAGTTGGCGGTGATAAAAGCGCTTTGATGATACTGACAAATATTTCTTTATACAATGCCATGTTGGGTTTCAGAAAAAAAAAACAACAAACAAATCACTTTCGATTTCAAACGTTTTTTTCGAGATACAACAGATGTAAACAAAAGTGACCCTGCAATCGACTGGCCGAGCATAGGTAACTTTACGCTAACATGTGTAAGAATATGGTTGCATTGGTGGTTTGTGAAATTAATTCATATGGAGTATTATCATTATATCAAACTCGTACATAGTTGAAAACTGATTTGTATGCACATCGAAAAGAACGAGAATAATTGGTCTTAAAGAAGACTGTAAACTTTTTGACCTTCTGTCATTCTTTATTCGTGATCCTATCCATAAGAACTATTGTAACATGTATGTTCAACGGATACTTATAAGTGCATATCCTTAAAACAACAAATCGTTATATCGGCATGTTTATATTAGTTCGTTGCAATCATCTACCCACCACCCAGTTTATGCATTGCATTTTGAGTGAAACTCAATATATATTATATTTTTTCCTTTTACTAGGCCATATTGAAGTTTGTCAGGAATACATAAAAACGGACGCCACCCGAAATCATGGCTTCGTCGGGCAGTATGGACAATTTTGCTACGAATTGGTTGATACACCAACCCAGTGGAAGAATGCTGAAAGACACTGCGTGGTACAAAGTGGAACGCTTGTTCATATTCTTAACCAGAATGAACAGGATTACATAGTCAGGTTTTTGAATAATCACACGTTTGTCAAAGCCGTGTGGTTGGGACTTACAGACACTGGTGTATCTACAGTGGCTGTAGGTAATTCAACAGAAGGAAGTTGGCAGTGGTCCTCAGGTGACAAAACCTTTTACATTACTTTAAAACTTGCTCTATTACATGTAGTAATTCCATAACAAAGACAAATGATCAAAATTACTACATGTAATTTTTAATTGTTGAATTTAAAATTCAATTCTTGCTAAGTCTAGCTGAATTGCCTTTATTCAGTTAATACTTATTGACTAATTTTAATCTTTAAATTAAGCAGATAAATCATAATTAAGCTGACTTTTAAATATACTTCTTTTCGATAAAATGGGTCAAACTTTACATTTAATGAATACATCAAACACAGCTTTTAATTTAAATATATTTAATCTATATAATTGGAATACAAAAAAGTGAAATATGCATCTCAGGGATAGCCACACTCACAAAATACAACCTACCCACGCAGTGCAAACACAGCTTTTAATTTAAATATAATTAATCTATATAATTGGAATACAAAAAAGTGAAATATGCATCTCAGGAATGGCCACACTCACAAAATACAACCTACCCACGCAGTGAAAAAGAAGAGAGGAAGAAAGAGCATGTTTTTTATAAGTATGTTTATTTAAATAAGACGCCAAAAACAACGAAAAAGAGAACAAGTCAAAATAAACACTTATTATACTAATTATTAACTGACTGTTCAAGGAGCTGGCTTAAAAGAACAGCTTCACATGTAACTTTGTAAAAATGTTTATCATAACGATTAATACATGCAAAAATTAACCAAATTCACCCAATCTAGGTCTATGTGATTTTTGTCAACGAATGTAGCCCGTGTTGAAGTTTGCTATTTTAGTTTAGCATTGGTGCAATTTATGTATTTTATTTTTATACCAACTATTTAAGGAGCCCCATACACGTACAACAACTTTGGAAAAGAATATGCGTCGCACACAGTCAAAGAACACAATGATAACGATTGTGTCGTGATGAAGCAAGGTGGAGAATGGACTGATCTTCCTTGTGGTGTACCGATAGCATTGGGCTTTGGGTTTGGAGAGAGTCATCCCTACATTTGCCAATATAGTAAGTGCCATATATCGTGTAGTTATTTATTGTAAAAAATAATGGAAGTGAATAACAAGCGAGATCCAGTAATCCACAAAACAGATTATTGATTTAATAAGCACTGGCATACAATGTACACATATCTAAAGAATATATCACGTTGTTTTATGCAGATTGGTTTCTGAAAGTACATTGCTGTTAAACTAATCTTTTTGGGGATACGGATGGTATTTTTCGTTTCTACCTCTGGTATGGTTGGCCGTATCTGTATGGCTTTGGAGTTATCTTTACATTTAAACATGTTTTAAGATATCGATTTTACATGTTACAACAAATCGCAGTCCAGTTGTTTACAAATATTTGAGATATCCAATGCAACTTACTATAAGATCCATCCCTCTGATTAACATATTGTTGTATGAGTAAGATGTGGTATGAACTCCAATTAGAGACATGGAAACTATTTTGAAATCAAACCTTTGAATATGATGAATATGTATTTGATTAATTAAGTGATTTGAAATTGTGAAGAGAAATATATTGTTATTGTAAAAAGAAATACATTACTACAACAATATTATGGCAATCCAATATATGGTGAGTTATATTCCATTCCATCGAGTGTGTACACATACATTTAAAATTACGTTATTTTCTCACGTAAAATGATTTTACATTTTCAGATGCCTCCGCAACGCTACCTTCAATTTTAGACGTATTCAAGCCAGTTGTTGTCGGTTGAACACATCAGCTGGAAATGTGACATATATATGAAATATATGAATAAAATGAGTAAATAAACAATGCCTGTTGCCTGTTCTGTTTAATAAAGTGTACTCTAAAAATAAAGTCATTTAAATTACTTCTACAATTCCTAGCAATAGACTCAACACATAATGATGTAGTGCGCATTTGCTTTTAAATTATAAATACTTTGCCGGATAGAAAACTTGACCAAAAACATGGGGACATATATATCGATTAAAAAAGTATTTGGTTGTGGTAAATTAACAGTTTTATTTCCATTCTATGAACAAAAATTCATAAAAAGATTATAACACTAAATGTATCTTATTTTTTGTTGCAACAGTGGACTTAAACTGTTGTGTTTTTCCTTCTATACATGTCATTCACTACATTCTAAATTTGACAGTTAAATAATGTTTGAGATTGTTTGTAAAACAAATCAATCTCATCATTATTTTGGAAAGAAGAGATAGCCTTGGCCGCTTTACCGAATGTCCATAGGTATGCAAATACCACAAATCAAATTAAGAATAAAATATCACAGCACTGGACAAAAGACTCCTATGCCATGTTGCCATGTATATTATTATGTTATTAATTGTAAATTTTTTAGTATCATTTGTCTGATGCACATAATAATTTACAGAATGTATATTTACCCCAATTACTAAATTAAGAATAACAATTTATTGCAAATCACCGTCGAAAAAGAATTCTTCCCTTTTAACGTACATGGTTGTATAATGGAATTTACATAAAAACGTCATGATATCCACTGGCCATCATCACCCAGTAATACTCATATCCTAAACATCGATTTTATATCACAAAAGAAAAGAATATCATATTGAATTGTAAGAAAACATGGCTTCGTAGAACAGTCATATATGTTTGAGCTAGAACGACATGCACAGTATCAAGTCCAGAGCGACGACGATACAGAAAAAGAAAAATATCAAGAAGATGTTCATGAACTGGAACATGAGCGATTGAGAAATGTCAGTTGGTAACACATGCCACAGTGCAATCATAATTATTGATTTAGATTTTTTCAGGCCATGCAAATAAACAAGCTTTCTAAGATAAAAAATACATTTTCTCAAGGGCTGCCGTAGTGGATCTAAGAACAATTTTTATTAATTATTCAATTAATATTTAATTATCAAAATATGCCCGTAAGAACATTGTGATAACATTCTTATTATATAGTCCCTATCAAAGTATAATGAATATTGATTAAATTAAGTATTATAAGTATCGTCACATTCTAAGTGTTCTGATTAATTTCAATATTCACTATGAATTTACAAAACCGACTCTCATCTTTTCCTACTCAACAATACTTCTGAACTTGCCTGTGCCAGAGATTTCTAGATTACATGCCTTATTAGATACAGGCGATTTGATCTGTATTAACTTAAGCTGATTTGATACAGATATTTGAATTACCCAATAATGAACATTTGTAACCCAAGTGTAGCCCGTTTTCAGGCAGCAATCAAACCACCAAAAGCCACCAGTCCCTATATTGTGAGTGCTAAGGGTACGTAAAAACAGAAAAATGAAGTGCTAACTTTTTTCGATGACATGGGAACATATGACAGAAAATATGACGGGAGCAAGTCTTACCTTACAGTAACAAAACTCAAGGCCATGGCCGATAAGATGACCTAGCAGTTTGAGTGTTATCTTTAAAATGGGCCTAGGGGAAATACACTCTACAAAAATAAGTAAGTGCCACACAAAATATATGCTATCCAACTCAAACTATAGTTATGATTTTATCTTATGATTTAGTAAACAGCAATATATACACCTGAAAAAAAGTTAAGCACCCCCGACTTTTTTTTCAACCCACCTATATTCAAAGTTTCACAATGTGAAATTGTCATGTGTTTTTTCCTTTCTGTGAACTACTTTGGATAATATTGATCATTATGTGTCAGAATAAAACAATATCATAAAAAAATAACAAAATTTTATTAACAAATGAGATCATTGAAATTCATATGACTTTTTCACAATATCTCAGTCCTTCACAAGTATTGTCATACAGAGTTCATAAACACTGAATTTAATTCATTTTTCACTTCAGTAGATCAATTATCATCATAACAAAATTCGTATCACAGATAAATGTCAATATCGGGTGTATCCGCCATTTGCCTGGATAACTGCTGCAACCCTCCTACGCATACTGCCTGTAAGCCTTCTGATCTGCTGCTGCGTTATCCGTCGCCATTCCTGATGTAACCGAGCCTCTAACCTGAATGCTTTCATCCCTTTAACAATATAGTGAAGAAAATTTGAAACCTAAAATTATTAAATTTTGATTTAATATGTTAAAAATAAACGGAAAACAAATAGGGGGTGCTTAACTTTTTTCCAGGTGTATATTACTTCTATTACAACCAGAACTTACATTTTTATTTAAAAGGTTCAAGCGTTTATTTGTATACTCATTACAAGAAAATATGTACATATGAGAAATACATCATTTTACTTCTCATTGTTAATTAATTTAAGTAAGTGTATATCTGCAAGTTGAGTAAAATTTATAACGTATATTATTTTCGTAATGGATTTTACCAAGTTTTTGTGTGTGCTTGTTGTGTTACTGCAGCACTCTAAATGTGACTACCCCTGCTTATGTAACTACAACGAGGAGAAGCCGGTTTATTCAGTTGGAGATAATTCTGGAATACCAATTGGTTCTTTGTATAAATATGACTGTAATACATTACTGTATGACGGCAATGCTATATGGGAGACAATAGCTTATCATCACAAGGTTTGTATAATATCCTTTATTTGCCTTACTGTTGAAAAAGTTTGATTTTTATATCCTTTCCGCGCCCGACCCTGTTTTTCCGGACGGACGTCTATAACGTATTTAAACGTGACAAAATTTTGACTTCTCAAAACCCGACCCTGTTTTACTGGAGGACGCCCGAAACGTATTTAAACGTATGCTTTTTTCACGATTTTAATACCCATAACGTAAATCTGCGTTAATTGTTTTTAATGTCCGTTGATAAGCGTATGTTTGAATAAAGCATATACGCTTTTGTCCGTTACTGGTATTCTACATTTTAATTCGGAATTTTCAACATGGTAATAAACCCGATTAAAGAACTGTAAAACACGTAATCTAACGTTACGGTCTTTCTTCTGTAAAAAAAGGCGGAATATGCATATCCAAAATAGTGCGTTAAAATCCCGAATCTCAACGCTCGTTTACGTAATGGGAGAAACCAAACCGAAAAATTCGGTTTATCGATGGAAGACTGTAACGGAAAATTACGTAAATCAATTAACCTAATTAACAGTCATTAATTTTTATGTCATTGTTAAAAAATGTCATTTTTAAGTAATTACTTGGTAGATAGAGGTATTTTCTAACATAATGGATAACTGTTTTGAACCACTTTTTTATTTTGACAATAAAAGATGAAGAAACAGCAACACTGTAATTAATTTTTTTCCTTAAAATTTGACTTTTTAAAATGACTAATTTTCTTATCAGATTATCTTTAAGTTAGTCACATGTAAACAATTTCTTACTAAATGATATTTGAGAGAAAATATGCGATGCGTTCAAAGGACTAATAGTGTAAAAATACTGATCGATGACTCTGTGTTCTTCTAAATAGCCACCAAAGTAAGGATTTTTTAATAAAAAGAAATAAAAATCGACGCGTTTCCGACGGAAAAACAGAGTCGGGTTTTGAAAAGCGATTTTTTTGATACGTTTAAATACGTTTCGGGCGTCCTCCCTTAAAACAGGGTCGGGTTTTGCGAAAAGTTTGTCACGTTTAAGTACGTTATGGTCGTGGAAAGGATATATTATTTCTTGTAATAAATTTCTTAAGAAAATAGTAAGCAGTCTAAATGTAATTTACAATTTTTCCTTAGAAAAATAATAATTATAAGGGATTTAACTCTTCCGCCCCCTTATCCGCTTGACTGCATTTGGCGATCACCGCTTTCATTGTAAGTTTTTCGTCGCAGTGAGCGGTTGTCTAAATTGATTTGGAACTGTGAACATTGTACAGATACATGATATTGTTTACAATTCCGGTGTTCCAAATTTTAAAGGTGCTAGAATTCCTTTGAAGACTGGTTGGAATATTTTATATTTACGTAAAGTTCTATTTGATTATGAAGACTATGAAATATGTGATTTGTTGGAATATGGTTTTCCAATCGTCTACTGCGCATCTAAGCTCCCTGTTTTCGACCTTACAAATCATAAAGGTGCCTTGCGTTATGCGGAGCATGTAGACAAGCATATTGCTACGGAATTACAACATGGAGCTATTATAGGACCTTTTAAGGAGAATCCATTGTGTTGTGATTTGTGTTTTTCTCCTTTGAATACGGTCGAGAAAGATGAACGTTCAAGAAGAGTTATTGTGGACCTAAGCTGGCCAGAATTGACTTCAGTTAATAGTGGTATTCTGAAGGATTTTTATCTTGGTGAGGAGATTACATTGACGTATCCGTCGATAGATTCACTAGTAGAAATAGTGCTGAAATGCGGACGAGGTGCCTGTATGTTCAAAACGGATTTATCTCGGGCATATAGACAGATATTTGTTGATCCAGGAGATATCCATTTCCTAGCAGTACATTGGCGTAATAATATTTATATTGACTGCGCTTTGCCGTTTGGATTACGTTCTGCGGCGTACATTTGCCAACGTGTAACGAACATGATACGTTACATCTTGATGTTACAAAATGTCAGGGCTGTTAACTACCTGGACGACTTTGGTGGTGCTGATACCCCCGAACGCTGTTCTCAGTCGTTTGCAATAATGTCTGAGACGTTGGAACGTATCGGTGCTCAAGAGAACATCAAGAAGGCGTGCCCTCCTTCCACGAGTATGGTCTTTCTTGGAATCTTGCTGGATTCAGAGCGCATGGAACTCCGTGTCACCCAGGAGAGGTTAACCGAAATTCGTGACCTACTTCTATCTTGGATCAACCGTAAACATGCCTCCAAGTGTCAGCTTCAATCGTTATTAGGAAAATTGCAGTTTGTAGGCAAATGTGTTAAGCCTAGTCGTGTTTTTATTTCACGTATACTTGTGCTTTTACGTGGTCTAAACTTACAAAATCATAAAGTAAGATTAAATGCAGAATTCAGGAGAGATATAGTGTGGTGGCAAAAATTTGTTGAGATTTACAACGGTGTGTCTATGATTAAGACCTGTAATTGGTCAGCTCCTGATGTCGTGTTTGCAAGTGATGCTTGTCTTTCAGGATGTGGTGCTATTCAGGATCCGACGCACTCGATTGGAGTTCTCCCTGTTCTAAATGTCGGAATTTCCAATCGAGCACGCTCCGACTTTTGCGGGAAAGGCTGTCTGTAAACAAAAGTTTACAAAAAGCTAGTCGGTCATTAGCATACACTTTCAACCAAAAATGTATTCCAAAATCTAGAGTTCAACAACAAAATTTCGTGACTGTCCTAGGGTGGGGGGATGAGCACCCTGACAGGGACTCAAATTATTAAATTTACTATTCTGATCTTCAACAATTTCGTTAGAATGCTGAACTTAAACATGTAATATTGGTGGTTCTCGCACATTTTCCTGTTTTTGTTTGTTAGTTTTAATGATGTCAATTTCAGTGTATGCCATGTTAGATGACATTATGCGGGTTTCAAAAAAACTGATGTCCATGCATTGACTTTGAAAATTGATGAACACTTCTACCCATGTGTTAATTTTAAAAATTTCTTTCATGTGGTATAAATCACCAAACATACGGTCGTGAAACAGTAGAGGCTTATAGTAAACGAGGAGATGTTTTAAACAAGCATTTAGGAGGAAACGAATGCTCAGAACTTGCTTAATTGTCAAAATATTGTCTTTTAAAGAGAGATTTTGCTTTTTGCGCTTTCCAGCGCAAATGTTGCGAATGTTCTCAGAAGTTAACGGAAGTTTAGCGAAGTGAGGTGATCATTGTTTAAAGTAAAAAAAATGGGGGATCAGCGAGTTTGCCATTTGTTTGCGATTTCCAGTGCAAATTTGGTGAATGTTATCAGAAGATACCGGAGGTTTAGCGAATGTGACATTGCCATTGTTTAAAGTAAACATAGGAGATCAGCATGGGCAATATTTTTATCTAATATCATAAGTGTAGTCAATTGGGCGGCGCTACGCTAAAAGACAGTCATCAATACGACCAATAAGCTGCGGACGAGAGAGATAAACGACTAGCATGGCCACATGAGGTTATGATTACACATTCAGCGTGGAAGCATCAATAATGATTTTGTTTATTGAACTTGTCTGATATCAATTTATAGGATAAATGGCGACACGTTACCTCAGTTACAAGTACTTAGTTAGTCAAGTTTGTTGAAATATAATTTCAATCCATAATTACACACTTTTGCATTTCACGAGCGCACTATTGAAATAACCTGAGATGCGAGAGTTTAAACCTAGTTGGTTTGATGACTACCCATGTCTTCATTAGTTATGAACATTACATTTCATCTTTTATTCGCAATTACTCATTTAGAGGGACATTTATATACATGTATTATGCTCTTTCTCAAAGATTTGCATAAAAGTGCCTCGTTTTGAGCTTGTTGCACAAAAACTGCCATGTTTTTTTAGATCTATCTATTTCCCTGTCCTTTTGATATCCAAGTTGGAGCTCTAATTACGATGCGGTATTTTATGTTTTTGATATGCTTTAAAGTCTTTAACAGGCTCAATGAAATCGAGCCTGTAATATTTTCACATTTTTCGTCTTCGGTGGTTTTCAAATTGACCTTTTAATCTATTTTAAGAAAACAAAACTTAAACGATTGTTTTGAAATAGAAACTTGGTAACCATTCTATACGTGCTTCTGTATTTTTATCATTTAAACTTTAACTATTTAATTTATGTTACATTACAAAACTTTCGCCGCCATAAAGTTCAAAACTTGCCCTTGAATATATGCATTATTAACGAAATACGAATTGATTTATTTTGATTCCCATATTCTCTCTCAAAACCGCATATATCTATGCGTTCTCTTCTTGGGGTCTATAGTGAACGGTTGGACTCGTCGCAGTTGCAATCCAAATTAAGTTTTACTTGTAAAAGATTTCCGGGGATGCTCGTGACCCCAATGACTGCTTCCCCATACACATGCAATATAACGGATCTGATTTCGGTCTTGGGATACTAAACGATAACAATATTTTGACAAGTACAGTAAGGTAGACAACACAAGCACTATCATGTCTATGTAAGGGCGATCTACTAGAATATACTGCAAGGAATGCAAACCCAGCCTTTAAAGTAAAGAAAAAGTTGTTTTCAGAACAGTGGCATAACGACAATTTTTATGATGATAGATTAATTTAAATACAAATAGTGCTTCTTGAGTTCCTTTAATAGTTTTACCGAAAATCGTTCAAACAAAAACAAAAGATAATAGCAGCATAAAGCTTAAGTGAAAGTAATAAATGCATCAGCATCCTAATTTATTGTTTACTGTCTTTTAACCTCGTCAACTTCAAGTTTGACGAGATCTGCTGAACCAACTAAAACTACATTTTATGAATGTTGGTAATGAATACTGAATATTATATGCGTGGCTTTTCTCTCAATGTACAAATGAGTATCAACTGTGGAAAGTTCTATGGTACCTCTTTGAGCATTCGCGTTAATGTAACATATTCATCAGATTCGCTGGTGCTTAAACAACGTAATTATTTCTACACGTCCTGAAAAAAAAATAAATTACGTCTACTAGAGACATGATTATTTATATTGATGCCTTTAGCCCGTACACGTATTCTTCATGTTTCAATAAATCAAACATCAGCCGTTCAACTTTGTTTGCATGCTTTAAAGTAACAGAATTGTACAATGTTTATATGTTCTCTTGTTTATGTTTGTACATACAGAGAAATGTAAATGGAAATAAACTTGAAACTTGAAACATCAACTAAATTCACAAATAGTTTTTCAGATACAGTCTGTGTGACTTTGATCGACAGAAAACTGGCCATATCATTGACTTACATTGGTCCAAAAGTAAATACAGGAACGAATACATACCTACTTATTCTTTTAATTGATTTGCTAATGACCGACTAGCTTTTTGGAAAGCTAAAACTTGTTCTGTATTATGGTTGCGTTGAAATTGTGGTCACGCAAATGGAAAGGTAGAAAAATAACTTTATTTTGTGATAATGAAGCAGTTTGTTATGTGTTAAATTCTGGTAGAACCAAAGATTCTGTTCTTCTTCGATGCATGCGAGAGGTGGTTTTTCTCGCTTGCACACAGGAGTTTGAGATTAGAGCCGTTCACCTATCTTCCACAGATAACCGACTTGCGGATTTACTTAGCCGCTGGCATCTAAGCCCGCGCTATAAAACTCAGTTCTTTGAGGAAGCGGACACCTGTGATTTAAATGAGGTTGAAGTGGATGACTTATTATTTAAGTTTGAAAATAGATGGTGAATTATGGTCCATCTGATTCATTTAATAATATGTCAATTTGATGTGCTGAGCTTGTGATTTGAGTGAAATATGCTTTATATTTAATCGGTGCATACCCCTTATATGAATGTTGTTTAATTGTTTGATTTTAGCATAGATTAGGCTATTTAAGTTTCTCTATAAATTTTGGTTTATTTAAATCTAAATTCGTTAATGTGTTGGTTCATCGAGGCTTAGAATGCGTTAGGCTCTAGTGTAAATTTTCTTAAAGGAATACGTTCGGCTGGTTATAACCTTTGTTTAAATGATAAAATGTAATTTGAATAATACAATTTTCGTAATCAAGTGATGACGACGAATACGATAATTGTAAAACTTTCTTTTAATTACACTGATAATTGTTTTTTCGAGCGTAGCATGAGAGCGGCCATTATTGACATCTCGTTGTCTCGCGAGAGATAAAACAACGAGGCGTGACGTCATTTACACACTTCCGTTTCATAAAGAATATACGCAGAGATGAATGCAGTCAAATTTATTTATATGAAAACATTGCTATATGCGGGAAAATATTGCAAAGGAGCACAAATAAGAAAAAATCACATTATAGTTTTAGTGTATTGAGTGTTTTTACCTTCTTATCTTACATTTTGCTCAAGTAATTGCATCGCTCACTAGGATTCAAAAGACAATATGTTAAATGAGAATGTGATACGCTACGATCGCTTTGAAATTTTCCTTTTAGTATAAATTAACATTGAGTTTACTATTGTCCCCTCACGTCTCCTCAAATTAAATATGTCAATTAAGTTTTTTCACACCATTTTAATATGTCACCCGATCTTCTTCGGAGCAAGCTGGCTAGTGAGATTAACATATCAGTTAGAGGCAATTAACAATAACACGGGCGTGTTAAAACTTGTACCACAAAGTATGCAACATTAAATTTTATAATTAGATTTAAGAAAGAAATATACAATTTTACAGTAAATGTTCGTTTTGAAGTATTGAGTTGCACTCAACCCCAGGCTTAGCGGCGTGTAGATTAATATGCATTTCAATTAATACCCATGAACAAGCTTAATCAAACCGGGCCTGAAACAGTTTCATATTTGTCAGGGTTCGGTGACTTTCAAAGTTCCCCTGTCATCAACATAAATTTTCAAAAATACGTTAATTCAGTTCAGGGCCTTCCCCAGGACATTATGGCACCGGTATGCCTTCATTTCTTAACAAACTTATATGGGACGATTGATCTTCCGGTATGGCTTTAATCTTTGTCGGGATGGCTTCATATTCAATAAACAGCTCAATGTCCCCCGAGCCATTTGCACCGGTTGTGGGAAACACCAACCGTTTACAACCCCAGACAAATATCTGACAAGCTCTAAATTCGCCGACATCCGTTTATTCAAATTCGTCGTGTCATAAAGGTATTGTGTCTTCAGGTCGCAAATGAAATTTACAGATCAAAAAAACGTTACGGTAAAGCAAATTAGCCAATGACGATCAATTTCTCTACTTTTTTCTGGGAAAACTCCGCCTCCCGATTAGTATGCATGTTGGTGTCTTTTGATAGCGCGGACCACCTGAAGTCGAGTAACTATTACTCAAATAATACTTATAATTATTCTTTTTGCAACAGGAGAAAAACATAACTATGTGAATTTAGTGAAAACAAGAATTATTCGACTGTTGAATAATAAATTCAAGAAAGATGTATTTTCAGGGATCTATGTATTACATTTTAAAAAAAAAGTCAATGGTACTTGTTACTACAAAATGAAAAAGTGGTTAATTTGATCGCTTCAGATGCCGCATACAACAATGACTCTAGATCGCTGAATTCAAACGTTTACCTCCAATTTAAGGACATCGTGTATATACGAAGTAAACGCATTTTGGCCGAAAAATCTGCCAAGTCGATCAGGAAAAATATTTTACACCTATATATTGGCCTCACTACTCTTAAACAAGAAAATAGGTTAAAATGTGTTACAATTCTCGGCATTCTTTTGTAATAAATGGTGGCATAACAAGCAGTTTCTTTCAATCTTGGCTAATTCAGTTTCAGAATTTTCAGGCTCAAAATCATTCACCATTATATATTTGTTAAATGAATGAATATTCCATGGTTGAGAATGATAAGAATTGGACATTAAATGGAAACGATACGAACCGGAAGTGTGTAAATGACGTCATCAGCAGGTGCGCGCATCGAAAAGGAAACAAACATGGCGACGGTCATAGATGCCCGACGATTTTGCAAATAACGGATATTTGACAGGACATAACTTTGTCAATATTTAACATAAAATAAAGTTCTATACGTTAAAATGATTCATAAGTAACGATTAATAACATAGTACTGGTGAAATCCAGCCAAACGTATTCCTTTAAGTATTTTGTGGTAAAAAAAAATTGTTTATTTAACAGATGTTACTGACGTGGCTACCTGTGGAATAGACTGTCTCCGTCGTCAGTTGAAAGTTACACAGAAATCCGCTTATGCTCTTGGTACTTACAAAAATCTTCAGACTCAAATTCGTTCCTATTTACTTTTCTGTGCTTACTTTCAAATTGATCTTAATGACTGTCCGGTTAATGTGGATACGTTGTGTTTGTATGCACAGTTTTTAAGTAGAAGTATGAAATCTGTCCAGTCTATCAAGAATTACATTAACGGTGTACGTTTATATCATGTTTTTAGAGATTGTGAATTCCCAGAAATTTCAAATATTTCTTTGCAGTTGACCTTCAGAGGTCTTGCGAAACTTTTATTTCATTCGCCTCATCAAGCACCTCCTGTAACTCCATGGAATTTACGTGAAATTAGAAGTGTGATTGATTTAAAATCACCTTTTTACGCAACTATTTGGTGTGTGCTTTTATTTTCATTTTATATGATGTGTAGGAAATCCAGTATTGTCCCTCCGACTAAGCTGGCGTTTGATACTACTAAATTTTTATGTCGAAATGATGTTTTTGTGTCTGATTTTGGCATTCTCGTTAATTTAAAATATGCCAAGACTAATCAATTTGGTGACAGGAATGTCATTTTACCTATGTACAAGAATGACAAATCTGATCTTTGTCCAGTTGCCGCCTTTTTCGATATGTGTGAACTAGTTCCGGCGGCCGCTTCAGATCCACTTTTTTCTGTTAAAGAGTCTTCCTCTTTATTTCCGTTAGATGCAAGTACGCTTGATAAAACTTTTAAACGTATCATGAAGCGCACGTCCGTATCAGGAGCCGCGGAATATACCTTACACTCTTTTAGAAGAGGCGGTGCCTCCTTCTACTTTAAATGCGGAGTGCCGGGGGAGCTAGTTCAGTTATTTGGCAACTGGAAGTCGGACTGTTATTTGCGATATTTAAGATTTTCTGATGAAACTTTGATTCATGCGGCAAAAAAAGTAGCTTTGTCAATTTAATTGTCGGTTTATGGTTTTGGCCGAGTTAGTTTTGGGTGCTCTGGCTGCTTTCATTCTGTTTGTCAATGAATTTTCTTAACCTGCAGCCTTTATTTCGGCCAAAATAAAATCATATGCATAACTTGTGTGTTTTCATTTTCCCGATATAATTTACAATTTTTCCTTAGAAAAATAATAATTATAAGGGATTTAACTCTTCCGCCCCCTTATCCGCTTGACTGCATTTGGCGCTCACCGCTTTCATTGTAAGTTTTTCGTCGCAGTGAGCGGTTGTCTAAATTGATTTCCCACCGACCCACCCACCCTCTTCTTTTTGTAAGTTTCTTCATTGTATAATTTATTATTGCTGTTTGATATTACATGCGTAATTTGATATTGTTATGGATGTTCGATGTTAAGGTGCTTAAAAATTGATGTTATAACACTTAGTGGGAGCTCTGGCTGCTTTCATTCTGTTTGTCAATGAATTTTCTTAACCTGCAGCCTTTATTTCGGCCAAAATAAAATCATATGCATAACTTGTGTGTTTTCATTTTCCCGATATAATTGAATGAATTTGTGTCGGTATATTTAAAAGGGTGTTGTCGAACTATAATTTGATCCGGCAAATAACTTTCGCGGTTGCACTTATTAACAATGCGATTGATGGTTAAATATTTAACAATCGAGTCTAAAAATGTGATTAATTTTCCATCATTTCAGGTTGCCTTTGTTGAAAAGGATTCCCTGACAATAGTTGAGACTTGCCGAGGTGATGTTTCCGAGTTGGACAAATTGCGTAGGCTATCTTAGCTAAAACTTTCTGCGATATGCAGGATTTATATTCTCAGATGCCCTGCAAAATTAAACTCTGTTCGATTGTTTTGTCGTTTTAGGTCTCCATCAGGAATGGCTACATCCAGAAAACATAGCCTTTCTACAAACTGTAAGGCAAAAACAGAGAGGAACAAACGTCGGTTAATATTCAATGACCTATTTCAAATAAGACACCACATACAATGAATGAAAATGAGAACCCGAGTGTTTACCGCCTTTGAACGGGTCAGTGTCTACAATTTGCCAACTACAGGTTCTAATGTGAATAAACGCTCATGGGTTGTCTTGGAGAAACACCCACCCATCAACTCATGCGGCATGGCATAATTAAAAGAAACTGAGTATCTCGTTAACGAGAGCAACTGCAAAGTTCATAAATTATAGTTATCTTTATATGAAACCGAAAAAGCTCTTTATTCATTACATGTTCACGAGGTTTACGAGCTTGTATCTAATAAAATGATGATGCAAGTGAAGTGTACAATTTGGAAAAATAACAAGTTAATTAAGAGAACGCCTGAAAATTATTACATTGCAGTTTCTTAATAACGTCACATTAGCTTTTGTTGACCAGAAAGGATTTTAAATAATAATATTTAATTTTACTTCTAATCAGTAAAAGAGTGAACTTTTCTATTTCTTTAAAAAGCGAACTGCTATACAATCTTAAACAAATACATTTTGTGAAGAAAAATAAAGAATATTCATTATACCGATGTTTTTTTCGCAAACTCTTCAGTAAGAAAAACCTCTATTTCGACAGTGGTACCAACAGCAATATCAACTCATATACTAACAACGACTATGCCGATTGTAACTACACAAGCGACAAAAGTTCTTTCTTCATCTGGCTTTACAGCATGTTTGACCTTCAATAGTAAAACATGATAAATATTTGACAAAAAACTTAAACCTTAGACATATAATGTAATAATGTGCTCTGAAAGATACTTATTCCCTTCAAAATACAATTATATAGTTATTTGGTTTCTTGACTGGGCATCTGGGGGATATATTGCCAGTGTAATGATCTAAACTCATCCCCATAGAATAATAAACCCCGGTCTTATTATTACAAGAGATTGAGCCCTTGTATAACATACTGCCATCCCTTTTAAAATCATAAACACCCGATTTTATTTATAAAATATTTACCTCCCGAGCAAAATATAAAGAGCCCTTGGTCATAATATTATGATACCGGTCATAATATTATGACACCTCCGGTCATAATATTACGGTTATGATATTAATTTTGATAACTGGATAAATAAAAGCAAGAGTACATGTAACCGAGAGTCGTTAGTTTTGTAAGATTTGAGAAGTTAGAGGCCTGGTGGCGTGAAGATAGCGGCATAGCGGCGTGGTTAGCGGCCTGTCGGCCTGGCGGCGTAAAGTTGGTTGCCTTTATCACAATGTGCTTATGGCGGCCTAAAGGCATAGCGGCCTAAACGTAATATTTATAACAATTTATGGTTATCCTAAAAACTGCTTGAAATATATTTTACAGCATATAATGTACATTGCAGGGGTATATTAGCAAAAATATCAACATGAACTAGCTTTAATTTTTTGTAAAGTTGGCGACCTAGCGGCCTAAATGATAGTGTCTCTACCTGGGAGCGAACCCGCACCGTCACGGCGACAGCGCCTAGCCCTGCAATTCCTGAAACGCAACAAACTGCGCTAACCGGGTCAACCCCAGAAAGGTTGATCGGATAGCCCCGATATACGTAACAATTACTGCGTGACATCGGTAAAGTGGTATTTAACCGATAACAGTACTGACTAAATGCACACAGGGGCGTCCGTGGCCGAGTGGTTAAGGTTTCCGACGGAGAATCACTTGCCCCCCACCGCTGTGAGTTCGAAACCTACCAGGGTCAAGATCTTTCATGTGAGGAAGCTAACCAGCTAGCTTGCGGAACGTCGGTGGTTCTACCCAGGTGCCCGCTCGAGCCTGAAAATTGTCCGGAGGGGCACCTGGGGTCTTCCTCCACCATGGAAAGCTGGTATGTCCACACCATAATGTCCTCGTTCAGAGGCGAGAGGGACATAAAACTGGGAAGTAACAACAACAACAACAACAACAACTAAATGCACACTGCACAAATAGCGCTACTGTGCATTTCAAATGATAGTGTCTCTAGCTGGGAGCGAACCCGCGCCGTCAATGCGACAGCGCCTAGCCCTGCAATTCCTAAATTATTTATCAAAGTTCACGCTTATCTTAAAATACGACTCGGAATCTCATTTAAAAGCATAAGATGTACCTTGCAGGGGTGTATAAGAAAAATATCAACACTAGCAAGCTTTTATTTTTTTATGTTTGCACAACCTTGCGGCCTAGCGGTCTAGCGCCTACGGCCTAGCGGCCTTGCGGCCTGACGGCCTGGCGGCATAGCGGACTAGCGGCCCGGCGGCCTAATGGCCTAAACCTAATATTTATCTATAATAAATTGTGATAAAGGCAGCCAACTTCACGCCGCTAGTCCGCCAGGCCGCTTACACCACGCCACCAGGCCGCTAACTTCACGCGGTCAAGCCGCTATGCCGCTAACTTCACGTCACCAGGCCGCTAACTCTACGCCGCCAGGCCGCTAACTTTACGCCGTCAGGTTTCTGCCGCTAACTTCACGCCAACAGCTTTCGATTTTATGTAAAAAATTTAATTTATTGCAATCGAATACGATTACACGATTATGATAACCCAAAGTCTGTTCTAATTATATATTATTTTAGTTAATTTTAGTTAGGCATGCGCAGAAAACCAAATATTAATTGCAACTGTGCTTTTAACGTTCGATAACTTTTGATGCAATTAAAACAACGTAATTTATATTATCTACTGATATTTTTAATATAAGTCTTTCCACTTACATAGCATCTTTTCTTTTTATTTCAACGGTTCAGCTAAAATTGTATCTTTTTTAGTGATTTGAAAGTAAGTGGTCTAGGTTTTGATGATGATTCTCCACACCTTTAGACATAAATTTAATGGTTGAACGTTTTATAATTTTTCGGAAACCTTTATATCTTCCCAAGAAGCATCTTACCGTTTTTAATAAAATACATAGTATATAAACACAATTTTAAAATCATACTGCTCGAGGTAGGTCTTGGTCTCAACCATGGTTTAACTTTTACCTTAGTGACAACAGTAGTGACAACAGTAGCTGTTGAAACAACTACTCCTGTTCCGACAATGGCGCCGACTACAGAAACGACAACAGTTCTAACAACGCCAAAGCCAACTACAGCTACGCAAACCACAACAGCATCAACCACACAATCAATAAGAACAACAACGCCTACGACACCAGTGTTAACAACACCTAGACAATCGACGACCACGGCAACAACAACAACAACAACAACAGCAACAACCGCGTCCTCTCCACCACTGGAAGGTAAAAAATCATTTAGCAAATCTTGGTAAGTACAACGTTAATTGTTAGTCCTGCTGTGATCATATAGACTTAAAGGAAGGGTTAGTATTGTTATAATCCATCATCGTTCCCAACTCAATCAGTGAAAAAAGGAGTAAAACATTGAACAAAACGGTACGTTTTGGGTTCAAATTGCTTTGTGTAAATAGAATTTGGACCATATTTGTGTTGATATGGGAGAAAATTCATTTTTTCAACTTGTGTACGTCGTTGGTCTGAGTTTGAACGACTTAGCAACGAGAAAATGATACTTTCTTTATGTCACTGTAAATGATATGACTGTGCGTATAGTTGCAACTGTAAGCGATCGTTAGTTGTTAACAGATGCCTAACATCTGTACGCATAGTTGTCGAACATATCATTAGCAATTTATGGTTCCAGTTCATGCTTTCTGATTATATCGACAGGTTATCATTTTAGCTTCAGTTAACCTTAATAATTCTTGCACGAGAACCTGAAAAATGCATATTTTTTCAACACATTTGCTTATTCTTTTAGTAATACAATTGTATAAACAAATAACTGATCTTGGCTTCTGTTTCAAAGTCAGATTTGTTTGTAAATCTCTTGATAGCTCTTCATGAAAGGAGGCGTGAAAAAACGACTATAGTCCAACCGAGCTGTATCAGTGGTAAGACCGTGTAATGTTTTCATTTCTTCTCTGAATTGCGAACAGTAGAAGCCATAATATATCTGGACAAATGCGCGTTAGTACTTCAACCATAGTTTCTAAAGATTTCATAGAGTGCTCCAATCAGATAAACATAATCCCTGAAATCTATCAATGAAAGTCAGCCAAAATAAAATCCAACTCTATATTTAAACGACCTTAAACATGAAATTCTTAGCAGTTGTAGACGTAATTGTAGACTAACTTAACTCAGTCACGAAGTGGTGGATTTCAAAATCTGAAACCACTTAATGGAATGGTCGTGTCAAAGACCAGATTGTTAAAGTCTTTATGATATTGGATAATATTTGTGCATAATGTATATTTTTGCCAACACCGGCAGGGATTTCAGCAGGTTTATACTAGGTTTTATTTAATGCCAGAATCAGGGGATTTAGGATTTCTAGCAATTATCGGTGTGTTATTTGCAAAGTGTACCAATTCGTTCATATGGTTTAACAGTAGATCAGAGTAAAAAAAACTATCAATTTATAGCTAAAACTTGCTTGTCAGTTCTAAAATGTGATCATATTGGTTTAATTTTAATAATTAATACTGTGTAACATTAGATTTGGTTGATTCCTTTTGATTGATTCCGTTAACAAGTTCTTGCTTCATTGATGCTTTTCAGTTGATCAGTATATGATGCACTTATGACCGCAACTGTTCTTACAGTCTGACATTGAAGTACTGCAACTTTGCGTACAGTCTTGTCACTTTCGGTTGCTGCACAGGAAGACCATTTTCTAGGTGCTATTTCGTTCAAGCACCGTTCAACGCAATTTGCGAGCGTTGGAAATGACTTTTCTTTCACGGAGAGTCAAATATATACCTTTCCAAAATATACATTATAAAATATGAGGTCACAAATGCAGATTTTCTCCACTCTTTTTCCCCATTTTGTACTGATCAAGTGAGAAAAGATTACAGATTGCAACTTAACTAGCCGTTATTTCAAGACTTCAAGATCACAGTAAGACTATTTATCAACGATGTACTAATTATAAAAATAATTTCTGCAAAAAGAACGTTTAATTTGAATATATTTTACAAATAAAAAGCCGATGTCGCGTGTTTTTCTGTAAGCAACTACGTGATCATCGGCGTAAAGATCAGCAACTTCCGTTTCGGTTACCTGTACGCTTAGACACTATGTATACGCGCGCACGCACACACACAACATCAACTCAGATTACCTATGCTGAGTGTTTATTCGGTGGGTGGGGTGTTGATTTAGATGGCATTTACTTGGCCGTCATTAAAGCGCTTTGATGAAACTAACCTAGATTTCTTTCTACAATGCCATGTTTGGTTTGAGAAAACAAACAAATCACTTTCGATTTCAAACGTTATTTCGAGATACAACAGATGTAAACAAAAGTGGCCGAGCAATGGACAGGCCGAGCATAGGTAACTTTACTCTAACATGTGTAAGAATATGATTGCACTGGTGTTTTGTGCCCGCGAAATTCATATGGAGTATCCTCATAACATCAAACTTTTAAATACTAGTAGTTGAAAATTAATTTGTATGCACATCGAAAAGAACGGGAATAATTGGACTTAAAGAAGACTGAACACTTTTGGACCTTCTGCTATTCTTCATTCGTGATCCTATGCGTAAGAACTCATGTAACTTGTATGTTCAACGGATTATTATGAGTGCATATCATTATAACAATAAATCGTTATACCGGCATGTTTATATTACTTCGTTGCAATCATCCACCTACCACCCAAATTATGGCTGGCATTTTGAAATATGTTATTATTTTCTGTCCTTTTACTAGGTCATATTGAACTTTGTCAGGAATACATAAAAACGGACGCCACCCGAAACATTGGGTTCGTTGGGCAGTATGGACAATTTTGCTACGAATTGGTTGATACACCAACCCAGTGGAAGAATGCTGAAAGACACTGCGTGGTACAAAGTGGAACACTCGTTCATGTACTTAACCAGAATGAACAGGATTACATCGTCAGGTTTCTGAATAATCACACGTATGTTAAAGCCGTGTGGTTGGGAATAACAGACATTGGTGTATATACAGTGGCTGTAGGTAATTCAACAGAAGGAAGTTGGCAGTGGTCCTCAGGTGACAAAACCTTTTACATAACTTTTAAGCTTGCTCTATTACACGTAGTTAATCCATAATTAAGACAAATTTATTAGGTTAATACTTATTGACTAATTTTTAAAATAATCAGACACGTATTGATAAAAATCATAATTAAGCTTACTTTTTAAATGTACTTCTTTTCGATAAAATGGGTCAAACTTTACAATAATTAATACATCAAACAAAGGCTTTTAGATTGTTCTATATAATTGGAATACAAAAAGTTAAATATACATATTAGAAATGGCCACACTCACAAAAAACAACCTACCCACGCAGCGAAAAAGAAGAGAGGAATAGAGAGCATGTTTGTTATGTATGTTTATTCAAATAAGAAGCCACAAACAACGAAAACGAGAACAAGTCGAAACAAACATTTGTTTTAATTATTAACTGACTATTCAACGAGCTGGCTTAAAAGAACAGTTTCATACGTAACTGTTTGTAAAAACATGCAAAAATAAACAGAAATTCACCCAATCTAGGTCTATGTGATTTTTGTCAACGAATGTAGCCCGTGTTGAAGTTTGCTATTTTAGTTTAGCATTGGTGCAATTTATGAATTATATTCTTTAATACCAACTATTTAAGGCGCCCCATACACATACAACAATTTTGGAAAAGAATTTGCGTCGCACACAACAAAAGAACACAATGATTACGATTGTGTCGTGATGAAGCAAGGTGGAGAATGGACTGATCTTCCTTGTGGTGTACCAATAGCATTGGGCTTTGGGTTTGGAGAGAGCCATCCTTACATTTGCCAATATAGTAAGTGCCATATCGTGTAGTTATTTATTGTGAATACCGAAACACTTATTAAAAACGAATAAAACACACTTTACTTACATGTTCATGTAACTAAGGCCAATTTCAGAAATCCTGAAATACACATAGGAGCAGTTCTATAAATGATGCCAACTGTTTCGCATGTGTGATTTTATAGAAAATATCAAACCAAAATAATAGAAGTGATAAAACAAACAAGTTGGCTGAAAACATGATGTCATAAAACATACGATTGATTTAATAAGCAATGAAGTACACATATCTAAAGAAGATACCAAGTTGTTTAATGCAGGTTTTTTTCTGAAAGTACATTGCTCTTTTTAACAATTCTATATGGGGATACGGATGGTATTAACAGTGTCACAGTGTCTGTATCATGCATGGTTGGCTAGGCGCTGCCGTCGTATGTGTATGGCTTTGGGGTTATTTATACATTTAAACATGTTTTGAAGATATCGATTTTACATGTAGCGACAAATCGCAGTCCAGTTTTTTACATATATTTGAATTATCCTTTGCAAGCAGAAACGATAAGATGAAGCCCTCTCTTTTACATTGCTTGTTATATGGGTAACATATGGTATAAATTCCGATTAGCGACATGAAAACTATTTATGAAATCAAACCTGTGAATATGTGTTTGATTAATTAAGTGATTAATTGTAAAAATAAATACATTGTAATTGTAAAAAGAAATACATTACTACAACAATTGTATTGCAGTCCGATACATGTATATGTTGAGTTATCTTCCATTTCATCGAGTGTGTACACATACATTTAAATTACGTTATTTTCTCACGTAAAACGATTTTACATTTTCAGATGCCTCCGCAACGCTACCTTCAATTTTAGACTTATTCAAGCCCGTTGTTGTCGGTTGAACACATTAGCTGGCAATATGACATACATATATATGAATAAAACGAGTAAATAAACAATGCCTGTTCTGTTTTATAAGTGTACTCAAAAAATGAAGTCATTTAAATTACTTCTATAATTCCTAGCAATAGACTCAACACATAATGATGTTATACGCATTTGCTTTTAAATTATAAATACTATGCCGAATTGAACTTGACAAAAACATGGGTACATATCTATCGATTTAAAAAATTTGGTTGTGGTAAATTAACAGTTTTGTTTCCATTCTATAAACAAAAGTCATAAAAAGATTATAACACAAAATGTATTTTACTTTTTGTTGCACCAGTGGACTTAAACAGTTGTGTTTTTCCTTCTGTACATGTCATACACTTCAAAATTGGACAGTCAAATAATGTTTGAGATTGTTTTGTGAAACAAATCAATCTCATCATTATTTCGGAAAGAAGAGATAGCCTTGTCCGCTTTACCGAATGCCCATAGATATGCAGCTACCACAATTAAAATTAAGAATAAAATATCTCATCAGTTGACAAAAGATTCCCATGTCATTTTGCCATGTATATTATTATATTGTTAATTGTATTTGGAGTACCAGGAGATTTGTCTGGTGCAAATAATGATTTACAGAATGTATATTAACCCCAATTACTAAATTTAGAATTGTAAATCACCGTCGAAAAAAGATTTACTTCCCTTTAAACGTACATAGCTGTATAATGGACTTTACATAAAAAACGCCATGATGTCAAATTTTTATCATCATAAAGAAATACACATATCCTAATCATCGATTTTATATCACAAAAGAAAAGAATATCATATTGAATTGTAAGAAGATCAAGACTTCGTAGTGCAGCCATATATGTTTGAGAGCCAGAACGACATGCACAGTATCAAGTACAGAGCGACGATGACAAGAAAAAGAGGAAGATCAAGAAGATGTTCATACACTTAAATAGGAGCAATTGAGTAATGTCAGTTGGTAATACATGCTAGAGTGAAATCATAATTATTTATCCCCCGCCAAAGGCGAGGGAGATATTAGAAATGCCCTTCGTCCGTGCGTCCGTCCGTCCGTGCGTCCGTGCGTCCGTCCGAAACAATTTTGTCCGGAGCATAAGTCCAAAACTACTGGAGGGTTTTATTCAAACTTCATACAATGACAGAGCTCATTGGTAGGTAGTGCAGTGTGAAAGAACAATAACTAACTTGACTATTTTTAGAGTTATTCCCCTTTAACATATTTACTTGATAAATTTTGTCCGGAGCATAAGTCCAAAACTACTGGAGGGATTTTAATCAAACTTCATACACTGACAGAGCACATTGGTAGGAAGTGCAGTGTGCAAGAACAATAACTCTATCTTGCCTATTTTTAGAGTTATTCCCCTTTATCATATTTACTTGATAAATTTTGTCCGGAGCATAAGTCCAAAACTACTGGAGGGATTTTATTCAAACTTCATACACTGACAGAGCTCATTGGTAGGTAGTGCAGTGTGCAAGAACAATAACTCTACCTTGACTATTTTAGAGTTATTCCCCTTTATCATATTTACTTGATAAATTTTGTCCGGAGCATAAGTCCAAAACTACTGGAGGGATTTTATTCAAACTTCATACACTGACAGGGCACATTGGTAGGTAGTGCATTGTGCAAGAACAATAACTCTACCTTTCCTATTTTTAGAGTTATTCCCCTTTATCATATTTACTTGATATATTTTGTCCGGAGCATAAGTCCAAAAGTACTGGAGGGATTTTATTCAAACTTCATACACACAGAGCAAATTTGTAGGTAGTGCAGTGTGAAAGAACGATAACTCTACCATGCCTATTTTTAGAGTTATTCCCCTTTATCATATTTACTTGATAAATTTTGTTGTCCGGAGCATAACTCCAAAACATCTTGAGGGATTTTATTCAAACTTCATACACTGACAGAGCACATTAGTAGGTAGTGCATTGTGCAAGAACAATAACTCTATCTTGCCTATTTTAAGAGTTATTCCCCTTTATCATATTTACTTGATAAATTTTGTCCGGAGCATAAGTCCAAAAGTACTGGAGGGATTTTATTTAAACTTCATACACTGACAGAGCTCATTAGTAGACAGTGCAGTGTGCAAGAACAATAACTCGACCTTGCCTTTTTTAAGAGTTATTCCCCTTTTTCATATTTACTTGATAAATTTTGTCCGGAGCATGAGTCCAAAACTACTGGAGGGATTTTATTCAAACTTCATACACTGACAGAGCACATTGGTAGGTAGTGCATTGTGCAAGAACAATAACTCTACCTTGCCTATTTTAAGAGTTATTCAACTTTATCATATTTACTTGATATATACTTTCCGGAGCACAACTCCAAAACTATTTGAGGGCTTTTATTCAAACTTCATACACTGACAGAGCACATTGGTATGTAGTGCAGTGTGCAAGTGCAATAACTCTACCTTGCCTTTTATAGAGTTATTCCCCTTTATCACATTTACTTGATACATTTTTTCCAGAGCATAACTCCAAAACTACTTGAGGGATTATATTCAAACTTCATACACTGACAGAGCACATTGTAGGTAGTGCAGTGTGCAAGTCAAATAACTCTACCTTGCCTTTTTAGAGTTATTCCTCTTTATCAGAATTACTTAATAAATTTTGTCCGGAGCATAACTCAAAAACTACTTGAGGGATTTTATTTAAATTTCATTTACTGACAGAGCACAGTAGGTAGTGCAGTGTGCAAGTCCAATAACTCTACCTTGCCTATTTTTTTAGAGTTATTTCCCTTTATCAGATTTACTTGATAAATTTTGTTTTAAAATTTTAACTCCAAATTTAAAAGGATTTCCTCTCCAGGTAAATTATACGAAAGAACAACCTTCAGGTTACTTTTTCCGGCGGGGGGATTTAACCATGTTTAACATGTCTCTTGTTGATTTAGTTTTTTCCGGCCCTGCAAATAAAGAAACACGCTTTTTCAGATAAAAATAAATTTTATCGAGGGGCTGTTGTAGTGGATCTAAGAACAATTTTTAATTATTCAAATAATAACTATTAACAAAATATGACAGTTAGTGCATTGTGATACAATTCTTTTTATATAGTCTCTATTAATGTATATAATGAATATTGATTAATATTAAATGTGATAAATATCTTCACATTCTAAGTGTTTTGATTAATTTCTATTTTCACTTTTAAAAAACTGATTCCCATCTTTTCTTGTATACCAGATCCGGTCATCCGGCGTTTTCACCCGTGTAGGAAATTTCGATCCTACACCCCCATGTAGAATGAGTCACGTGAGTGGCGTCAGGTTTACAAGTATCTGACGTAATTAATATATTAGTTAGTGACGTCATTTATAAAAAGGTTAGCAAGTTGAGTAAAAGTTTATAACGTATATCATTTTCGTAATGGTTTTTACCAAGTTTTTGTGTGTGCTTTTCCGTTTTACTGCAGCACTGTAAATGTGACTACCCCTGCTTATGTTACTACAACGAGGAGAAGCCGGTGTATTGAGTCAATGATAATTCTGGAATACCAATTGGTTCTGAGTATAAATATGACTGTAATACATTACTTTTTGACGACAATGGTATATGGGCGACAATTGCTTATAATCACAAGGTTTGTATTATATCCTCTATTTGCTTTATTAAACACAGTTTGAGTTTTGTCTAATACATGTACTGAGTAAAGATAGATGTTTAAAACTTTCGTTTTAATATATCATTTCGGATAATGAATTACTTAAAGAAAGAGTTTGTAAGCAGTCTAAATGCAATTAAATGGATTTAACTGTCGATATGGAATAACGTAAGATAGGCATTTAAGCATGTAATATTATTCAAATATACATGTCAAATTAAATTTGACGACCGCAGAGTTCGGGTTTTATCCAAGAAAGTTACTCGACAAATACATGTACCTATCGCGGTTTTACTTTATTAACAGTGCCATTTGTTACAACTGTTTACAAAACGTGTTTAAAATCTGATTCAAATAATAATTTCTCGTCATTACAAGCTGCCTTTGTTGAAAAGAATTACCTGACAAGAGTTGAGACCTGCCGTGGTGATGTTCCCGAGTTAGACAAATTGTGTAAGCTGTTTTAGCTACAGTTGTTTAGACAGTAGCGACAGTAGCGAATTTGCGGGTATGGCGTATAGAGATTCTTGCCGTGGTTATTTCTTTTATTTTTAAATTGAAAAATAACAAGTAGACCACTAGAAAAAAGTCAAAACTCCCATTCACTGTCATGTATTTTGAAATGATGTAAATATTTGCAGTGCAAGTTTATATTAAAAGAAGATTAACAAGGCAACTTAATTCGTTAATTTTGGCGTCTTTTGGAACTGATCATTGTAAAACCAACAATTTTATCTAAACATTTTAAAGATTCATATTTTATGTAGGAATAAATACAACTTGAAATGCATTATACTGTTGTTTTATTTTTAAACGCTTCTGAATCAGTGACAACGACCACTATTTCAACAGTGGTAACTACTACACTATCAACTAACAAACTAACAACGACTATGCCGGTTATCACAACACAAGAGACAGAATTTCCTACTTCATCTGCTATTTCAGCATTTTTGTCTACTGCACCAAATTCATCGCAACAGCTTGAAGGTATATACGACAATTATGTCAAAAGTAATCATAATAACCATTGACCCTAAAATGTTAAACCTTTGATGCAATATGTGAAAAAAACCTATACGCATTAATACGGTTTAAATATGCGCTCTGCAGGCCTGGTGATTAACCCTTCTACAGTTGATCATTATGCTTACCTCTTTGGTTGCACGACGGTGGCAGGGGTTTAAGAGTTTATGAAGGTTTATGTGGAAATCTTTTTTTAAAAGAACCTAGAAGCTTGATTTGTTTCTTTTATCCCTGTCATCGTGTTCTTGCTGATTTTACTCCAGGAGCTCTGATCTCGGTAAGATCATTGAGTACCCGCCCCTTCGGCTTTGCAATGCTCTTAGCTTCTTATGTTTTATATGTTTGTGTGCTTTTGCATGCAACATTGTTAAGCCGATAAGTGTTTTTTTCACCAAGACAACTTGTACTTGTTTTGTGATATGAGAACCTGTTGGGGCAAGTGTGAGGTATGTGCACCCTAGAACCTGGTTTAAACCCCCAGTGGCAATTTGATTTGCCACTGACCGTTCCGAGGCGGTAACCCCTCGGGTTCTCATTTTTGTTTATTGTTAGTGGTGTCTTTTTTGAAACCGATCATTTTATTAACCATGCTCTCTGCCTCTCTCTTCTTCTTGACTGTGTGGGGAGGCTGTTTTTTTCTGAATGTGGCGATTCCTGATATGCATATTTCACCTTTTTCTGAAATACAAATAGTATATAATAACTTAAACAATACGTCTATATAGTTACATTAGATACCTGTTTTCTTTTCCGGTATATTAAAGAAGTAAAAAAGTAATATATGCATGTCAGGAATCGTCACACACACACAACACAGCCTCCGTACGCAGCGAAAAAGAAGAGAGGAAGAGATAGAGAGAGAGAGAGAGAGAGAGAGAGAGAGAGAGAGAGAGAGAGAGAGAGAGAGAGAGAGAGAGAGAGAGAGCGCGCATGTTTGTTATAAGTATGTCACTTCAATTAGGACGCCACAAACAATTAACGGAAAAGAAAACCTTTGGGGATACCGCCTTGGAATGGTCAGTGGCAAAACAAATTGCCACTTGGGGTTTAAACCAGGTTCTAGGGTGAACCAACATCACACTTGCACCAACAGGTTCTCGTATCACAAAACAAGTACAAGAACACGATGACATGGAGAATATATCGTCTCACATACTATTTAAAAAAAAAACAAGTAATTTTAATTTAACTGTACATAACCCTTTTTTCGTCAAAAGATAATTATAAATAATTGTTGTTTTTCTTTTCGTTTCGTCTTCAACGAAGTCATTTGGTCATCTTTATTCTCTAATTCTTTTCTTGTTATCTTATGCATAAGATATCATGGTTTTTGTACACAGATTATTATAATAAATTGCGTCTAATTATTACAAAAACACAACTTTTCTGCATATATTTTTATTGGTTCGTTGTAAACATCCATTCACTAACCAGATGACTGGTATTTTGAAAGATGTTTCTTTCCTAGGTCATATCGAACTTTGTCAGGATTTCATAAAAGCTGACGCCACCCGAAACCATGGCATCGTTGGGCAGTATGGACAATATTGCTACGAACTGGTTGATACACCGACGCAATGGAAAAATGCTGAAAAACACTGCGTGGTAGAGAGTGGAACACTTATTCATATCCTTAACCAGAATGAACAGGATTACATTGTCAGGCTTTTGAATAATCACAAGTATGTTAAAGCCGTGAGGTTGGGACTTACAGATGTTGGTGTATATACAGTGGCTGTAGGAAATTCAACGGAAACTGGCAGTGGACATCAGGTGAGAGAATGCCCTTACACCAGTTTTAAACTTGTTCTGTTAGGAAACATTTTTAAAGAAACAACCAGACGTAATTAGAAGCCAATGAATGCTCAAACTACGCAGGTGTATCCTTCTTATTTACTTAACATTAAAACATGTAAAAATTTCTCAGCTAATAGATGTATTACTTAACTTATTACTTTTCCAAAATGGATTACGTTTAAATGAATTTATGCATAAAATATTGTTGGCTTTAAGCAATATTATTTTATAACAGATGAAAAGGAAACTTTGATAAGATATGAATTAAAGGCGAAACAAACATTTATTGTAATAATGAAAATGTTACGATTAATATTGATTGTCAAAAGTTTCTCATAACGGTAAGAAATTGTAAACATATTAATAGGAAATTTTAAGTGTCCGTAGTACTACCCGATTTTCAGTCTATGAGTTTCGTCTGCGGATTTAACTAACATCCCTTTTTGAAGTTCTGAACTTATGTTAACATGCTGATTTATGTATTTTTGTTTAATTTTTAACAAATATTTAAAGGAGCCCCATACACATACAACAACTTTGGAAAAGAATTTGCGTCGCACACAGCACTAGAACACAATAATAACGATTGTGTTGTGATGAAGCAAGGTGGAGAATGGACTGATCTTCCTTGTGGTGTACCGATAGCATTGGGCTTTGGGTTTGGAGAGAGCCATCCTTACATTTGCCATATATATAGTAAGTGCCATTGAAAACACAATACTTAGCATGAAGGAAAAGCGTTACAAACGGTACAAATTGTTTTGCATGTACGAGTTTAGGAGTACTTTTCAAGAAAAAGAACACGATTTGAAGTGGGCACGATAGCGAAATCGAGATGAACATAATAAAAACACCCAACAAAACAAGCATTTTATAGAACAGGAATGAGTGCACATGTGTACAATGTAAGCAACACGACTGATTTTAGATTTAAGTAAGCACTAATTTGATAAAATCACACACACGCCTCTGATAGGAATCATGTAGACCATTCAACATACATTAATTTCTCAATATTATCAATAAAATATGTTTATACAGATTAATTCTGTTTTAATAAGAACTGATTGTTAAACATCTTTTAAGATAACGCCTTTACATGTTACAAATCAAGAAGAATTTTACATTATATTTTATCCCTTGTCAGCTGAAACTATACAACATGGTAATTTTGTTGATGATATCTTTTTCCATAGTGGTAAAAACAGATTAGAGACATGGATCGGCACTGATTGAATATATTTCGAAGTAAATTTGGTAAAGTATCATTTGGACTACTGGCGGGATTTGAACATATAAATTAGTTTCAGTACACATTTATAATGATTTAAATTTTATGTTTGTACAGATGCATGTAAAGTTACAGGATTTGGATTTGCTCTGACATTCTTTAAAATGATTGTACATTTTCAGACTCATCTGCAACGCTACCTTCAATTTTAGACGTACTCAAGCCCGTTGTTGTCGGTTGAACGCATGCGCTCGCAACCCTACATTCTTATATCACGGAAACTTTGTAACAAATAAACTAAAATAAATCGAACAACCCGTTCTAGTTGTAAAATGTACCTACGAAATAAACTCCTTTTCATCATCATTTATCATTTTGCTGCTATTAGCAACAGCACAAAAGATACGTCAATAATACTTTCTTTAAGATATATATTTATAATTAAATATGCATATCCTAAACCGCCTCAGTCATAAAAAACCTCCTTACGCAGCGAAAACGAAGAGAGGAAAAGGGAGCATGTGTACATAAGAATGTCAATTTCAAATAAGACAATACAAATAATTATCGAAAAAGAGAACGTTCAGAGTTAAAACAATTTGGGAGTTTAAACCAGGTTCTAGGGTGCATCGACATCACGTTCTCATATAAACAAACAAGTCCAAATTGTCTTGTAGACCTTATATAGTCTCTTACATTCTTATTGGATAACATTTATCTTAGATTTGGTACTTCTATATATAAACAAGTAATATGCATTCCATTGGTAACTTATAGTGCATTCCTTGTTGCTGATCTGTTTTATACTGTTATGAATGAGACTTAATGTTATCTTTTTTACGGGACACCAACATTGACATATTAAGTACAGCATTTAACAACACCTAAAGGTACCTTGATGATTAATTAAATATATACAATAATCATTGTTCATCACGATTAAATGAATCCTTATGAACTATAACTTAATAAAGCAAACACATATGAAAACTAGATGGGTATTCAGTTGAACACTTGTGTCGCCCTCTGGTGCTATGTCGGAATAAAAATGCAAGTAAAAAAAGGGGCATAACTCCATCAAAGAATTTGGCATCATCAAGGGCGTGTTGTCATAAGCAATATAATTTAAAAGTTTGATGTAAAAATATTAAGAAATGACAAAATTATAGCCAACGTTAAGTTTTCGTGTAAAAATCCAAGTACAAAAAGGGGCATAACTCCATCAAATGTGACCTTCGAAAGGGCGACACAACAAGCATATTTTCATTGAAAATTGTTACGTCACTACTAAAATCTATGATAAGATAGATGAAAGGTAAACTTTGAAAGTCACTGCTCACGACAAATATGAACGATATTGCAGGGTCAGTTTGATTGAGCCTGTTCATGGGCAGTAATGGAAATGCATATTACCTCCCACGCCCTCTAGCCCCGGGTTGAGCCCAACTCAATATTAACATCAAGCAACAGTACAATTTGATTCCATCCCAAACGATGGTATGCATATGGCGGTGAACATGGGACCTTTAAATGCGGTATCTTTTTTAATACAATTCCATGTTCTGTGGCGTATGGTTCCCAGATAAATCCTGCATATCACAGAAAACGCCAAAGGCAAAATTAAAAAAAGCAGAAAGATATCCTTGGGGCTGATTGAGCAATATCAAAATATATATTGGCTGGAATATTGAAACCACCCATCTATATACCATCTATAAATAATAAAAGAGATGATTTCAATTTTCCGTCAATGTTACATCTTACGGGGTTTATATCTCACAGCTTGTTCGCAATTCTAGAGAATGTAATGATGTTAAAGATTTCAATGAACGTAATCTTTGCATAACAGAAAAACTTTAAAACAAGGTTATCGGTATCACAAATTAAGGAACACCTTTTGCAAGATTTATCGCCGATACCAATATTTGATTTGCAGTTTAAAATCATTATTGCAACAAGGTATTTCGCAACCAGTTTTATTTATGTAGATTTAATTAATAAAGGTCAGAAAATACAAGGAAATGGTAATTTCTCCCGGTTATTCGTAAAAACCTTCTGTAAATTCAAAAAGAAAGGCTACCAACATGATATTCTACATCAATCTGCATGCCTAGTGATTAACAAATATACGAGCCCATAGATGATCATTATGCAAACTTCTTTGGTTGCACGGCGGTGGAAGGGGTTTTAGAGTTTATGAAGGTTTATAGGAAATCATATATAATAACCTAAAAGCTGAAGTTGTTTCTTTTATCCCTGTCGTTATGTTCATGCTGATTTGACTCCAGGTTCTCTGGTCTTGGTAAGATCATTGAGTACCCGCTCTTTTGCTTTACAATGTTATTAGCTTCTTAGTGCATCGTAGAACCTGGTTTAAATCTCCAGTGGCAAAGAGTAGGATACATTTAACACGTTACAAACTGAACAGTCTATCATCTAATTGTAATTTTTCGGTAGCCATCAGTGATTCCAGGTACAAATATAGCATAGGAACGGTTCACGAAGCTGACAATGTCAATATCTACTTTCTTCACATCGTACGTCTGCACGTTTTTCAGCTTTATCAGTACCTTATTCCTACCAAACATCACACAGCGATTTAATATTTTTCTACGAATGGTTACTGTAAAAATTGACTTGAACTGGCATCAAGAATCTGTAATCTAGTTATGGAAAGGAAACAGTATTAATATCCAGATTTGGTTCTCCTAAAACCGCTACTCTTTCAGAATCGGACGACGAGTAAATTAAACGTGTTTTTATCAACAACTAATCAGATTATCGCCTACAAGCACATACATGTATCAGATTATTTAAATAAAAATATGAGTTCAATTGGCAATTTTAAGTTTGGTGTAGGTTTTTATCAACAACTAATCAGATTATCGCCTACAAGCACATACATGTATCAGATTATTTAATTAAAAATATGAGTTCAATTGGCAATTTTAAGTTTGGTGTAGGTTTTTCGACATTTGTTTTTATTTGCACTACTTCCCAACAGGATATTAAACGACTTAAAGTGTTGTTCACAGGCTATATATCGTAAACAATTTCGCGCTAAAGTAGATTTGTGAACCGATTACAGGAGACTATGTGTAATTTCGGCTGGAATTTTTTCAATTGAACCTCTTCCAAATTACCATGCTTCGTTTCTGTCCACAACATTTATAGCTCTGTACAACATCTAATACAGACTGGGTTTTAGCTGTATTGTTAGTCTGACATCTTCTGTTGGCCTTATTATTTATTATTTTTAAGGGATTAATAACCATATTTATGGTATTTTCATTACAAAATAACACAAAAAAAACTTGCACATAATCTCATTAAGCAACCAAAAATTCTCTATCTAGCTCTTTAAGAAAGCTTGCTTGTATTTGCTTCTTTCGTATTGCTTTGTTTAAACGTAATGAGACACTAACTTGTGATCAAAGATTGTATTAATGTCATGATAGTGTTCTTGACCTTATATGCACGAATCTCGACATTGTCGTCACGATTAAGATGTAACAAGTCAAATTTAAATGGTGTCCAGACCCTAAGCCTGCTCTTTTCCGCACATTAAATGTTGTTGTTGTAATAGGTATTTTCGAATATCGGCATACGTAACACAAATATGCCGATTACTTTGTTTAAATTACATGCAAACGCGTGATAGAAATTAAGAAAAACGAAATAATTACAGAAAGACTGTTAACGAGCCTATTCATGCACGTAAATTTTAAAAGCAGGTTGTTCTAAATAAGATAAGACTATTTCTTTTCATGTAAGTCACATTTTGAAATTGGTCGTGAAGATTATTTCAATCATTATTTTCTTACTGAATACCAAATTTGTGTTACGTATTTGAAGCAACATGTACAGGTAAAGTGAATATTTTGTAGAAAATTAATAGAAAAAAAAACAAAAAAAAAAACGAAACGGTGCATGCGTCAACTTAAAAAATATATTGATGTCTTAAATCGTTGATTTATGACGTTGGCGTGCAACGTTTAGATAAACCAGCTTATGCTAGTCTGTTCTGTTAGTTGTCAAAATACTGTAGAATGATTATATTTAGAGTATCCAAAAGACCAGCAACAATATGGCCTACGTTTATACTGACGCCTTTTAAAAACTGTGATTGGGAAACATTCACAGTTAAATGTTAGAAATATAATTTTTAACATGTAATGCAAAAATCACGAGGAATTAATGGAATTATCCCATTGACGTCTGTCACATGCAAGGTTAATCATACAAACCTGTTTTCAGGTGTTACACACCTGTTTTCAGGTGTTTTGACATTTGTTTTTGACACGTGTTTTTGACACGCACATATCAAAGTAAACATAATAAGATGTATATGTATACTATGCAGAGTTTTTAAATCAAGTCGGAATGTATAATTACTTATTACAGGTACAAAACTTCGAAAGTAAGGACACCTCTTACGGGCATCCCTTTTAAAGTTATATCGACCAAATAGTGTTTACAGAAGCGAATATTAGAAACTTCCTAATTTCATATAATTTCGAACGTTCTTTGGTCCTAAAAGACATAAACAACACTTGTTTCCTTATAACTTAATATAGTGTTTTATATGCTTTTTCAGCATGTTTATATTTGTGTTTCTATACGTCCTTCCTGTCTTCGCCGATTACGACTGTGTGTGTAACTATAATGTGGAAGCAGGTGTATACCAGCAGCCAAGTTCAGCCGAGCAGCCGCTGGGCTACCTCTATGAGTTCGATTGTAAACCAAAGTATGGGGACAAAAAAGGGAACTTTTATGGTATAATGTACGAAAAACAGGTACACCAATAACTACAGTAACTATAAAATAAGTCGAATGGATTCGTTTGCTTGTTTTATATAAAACTCTCCTTTATGGTTGGAACATACGATGTCTTCTTGCTATTCGAGTAGTGAGCACCAAAGTTAGCCTACTTCCCAAGGGGCCAATGTTAAATTTTTGGACCTCATTGTCCGTGGCATACGATTTCTGTCAAAATTTACATTAAGTCTAATCGGAAAGTGATAGGTAACAACTCTACATACTTGTAAGAAGATTTACTATTCTCAGAATTGTATTTAAATAATTATATAGACATATCCATTTCTAAAAGAAATTAAGGTTATAGTTATTTGCTTCATCATTAATCTTAAAATCAATTTCCTCAATTTGTAACTAGGGAAAATGAGTTTTCATGCCTATTATGTACATTTTACAATTAGAACAAGCGAATTTCATTAATTTTGTATTATACATAAGATAAGCACCGCAAATGCCCTGAAACTTTTGTTTCATATATTCATATATTTGAAGATGTGATATAATTAGGTTAATATGATCGTTCTTAACAATTTTTCCATGAAAATATGAGTTAGACGTTTATATTTTAAAATGAATTTCAGGTTGGATATGTTGATATAAATGCTCAAGTTCAGTTGCAAACCTGTCCAGGCGAGATTCCTTTAGAGGACAAATGTGAGTGTCAAGTTCTGACTTTCATCGTAAATGCGACAGTTCGTGATTATTATTTTTATACACTTTTGTTGATATCGTTCAGGTAAAAGAGCTTTAACACCTTCAGAAAAAAGTGTCGAACCTATGATTATCAATATTTATGCATTAACATGTGGACCTTCCTTTGTTGTCATTATCCGTGAGAAATAATTTTGGTTAATAATGTATGCTAACAGAACAGTGAATTGAAAATAAATGGTATTTGAATTTGTCCATCTATTAAATCTTCAGGATGACGGAGAGAGAGCATTTAACAATGGACTTAACAAAATACCGTATCATGCGTTATCTCACTACACCTATGTCTTAATGAGCGCTTCCATACCATAGGGCAGTACGTTTGTCTATTAACAAACTTAAGCAATGATTACAAACAATAAATTGAATATTTAGAAAAAGAAAATTTTTGTTTTTAAATATTTTACAACACTTTTTTTAAGTGACAACTGTTGCTATTCCAACAATGGCACCAACAACAACACAAACAACAACTACACAAGCAACAACATTGACAACTACACCTAGCCCGACAACTACCATGTCAACTACAACTACGCAAGCGACAACACCTATTCCAACAACCATGTCATCAACTATCACGTCAACAACGTTGCCAACTACAAATACGCCAACAACTACGACACAATCAACAACGGCAGCAGCTCTAATCGACGGTACCATTTTACCTACACAAATGAGATGTGTCAAAAATTACTTCGATCCAAATTATTTCAATTGTTTCGAACATGACAACTATAAATTTAGGCACAGTTTTTTTCGAACATTAGAAATTTGTCCAAATTTTCGTGATACAGCAAGTTTATAAAACAAGCGCTATAAAACAAACATTGACTTACCAGACAAAATAATAATATTTAAAAATGCATTAGATTGGTGAATAAATATACTTCATAAAAAACACAAAAACAATTCATCAATAAGACATTAACTCTGCTTTCAGTTTATCCAATATAAAATAAACACGTTTACTGCGAGAACAGTTTTGCAGTCTATCGCACCTGGCGCATTGACATAAAGGTGTGCATATTTTACGTATATGAGGAAGTTTGTAGTTAAGATTGTAAAACCGTTTGAGTATTTCAATGTATTCGATGTTCATTCCCTTCTGAAAACATGACGCGTTTTTTCTTGTGAGTATCATCTAGAGCTAAAGGGTTTGATGCTTCATACATTCTGCTAGCACCATGCACACAGTGTTCCCACGTAAATATTCTAGTCACGAAGAAACTTAACACTGTTCTACATGTATTGAAAATAATGGAAAACATTATATCATTTCTTAACTGATCAGATTTTATATATAATGGACTATTATAACAATATGCATTCTGTAGGTTCGCATTATTCGAGTTGTGTATGTAAACAATATCACGCGAGACCGAGGGTCGAGAGTGATGTGGTTTACATACGCAACGAGAAATAATATGAACCTACAGACTGCATACTGTCATAATATTCATTTTATTATATACCCTTCTCGCTAAAAAAAACTAAACAACAAAATTTTAGTCAAGAACGTGGTTTAGTAGAAATAAAATTAGTCACGTGATAGTAAATTTATGAATGGCGTAGAAAATTTATAATGAATGGCGTAAAAATATCGTAACAGTTGTACAACTGAGACGGAAATTCCATTATTTGGGGTTCGTTATGTGCCGGAAAATTACGAAAACATAGTGTGATGTAGTATATGACGTCACATAGAACACGAGAAGCTGCAAAATAAAGAATAAGAAAACGGACATTGTCCTATACGGAATTACTTATCTGACGATTTGTATCAATTTTGCGGATTAACGCTGCACTATGCTAAAATCATTCATGGGTATATAATAAATACATGTACGACTGTTACTTGTATAAATAGAACCTTTTGGTTGGGGTGCATATACTGATATAGGGTTTAATTATATGATCAAACGTCCCGAAACGGTCGGTATGAACGACGTCAACGTTTTACCTTATGCAACTAGAGGTTTGTCG
>JAZAYU010000579.1:76198-169723 GCA_038501625.1 Corbicula japonica | reverse complement strand
AGCGAATTTCATTAATTTTGTATTATACATAAGATAAGCACCGCAAATGCCCTGAAACTTTTGTTTCATATATTCATATATTTGAAGATGTGATATAATTAGGTTAATATGATCGTTCTTAACAATTTTTCCATGAAAATATGAGTTAGACGTTTATATTTTAAAATGAATTTCAGGTTGGATATGTTGATATAAATGCTCAAGTTCAGTTGCAAACCTGTCCAGGCGAGATTCCTTTAGAGGACAAATGTGAGTGTCAAGTTCTGACTTTCATCGTAAATGCGACAGTTCGTGATTATTATTTTTATACACTTTTGTTGATATCGTTCAGGTAAAAGAGCTTTAACACCTTCAGAAAAAAGTGTCGAACCTATGATTATCAATATTTATGCATTAACATGTGGACCTTCCTTTGTTGTCATTATCCGTGAGAAATAATTTTGGTTAATAATGTATGCTAACAGAACAGTGAATTGAAAATAAATGGTATTTGAATTTGTCCATCTATTAAATCTTCAGGATGACGGAGAGAGAGCATTTAACAATGGACTTAACAAAATACCGTATCATGCGTTATCTCACTACACCTATGTCTTAATGAGCGCTTCCATACCATAGGGCAGTACGTTTGTCTATTAACAAACTTAAGCAATGATTACAAACAATAAATTGAATATTTAGAAAAAGAAAATTTTTGTTTTTAAATATTTTACAACACTTTTTTTAAGTGACAACTGTTGCTATTCCAACAATGGCACCAACAACAACAAAAACAACAACTACACAAGCAACAACATTGACAACTACACCTAGCCCGACAACTACCATGTCAACTACAACTACGCAAGCGACAACACCTATTCCAACAACCATGTCATCAACTATCACGTCAACAACGTTGCCAACTACAAATACGCCAACAACTACGACACAATCAACAACGGCAGCAGCTCTAATCGACGGTACCATTTTACCTACACAAATGAGATGTGTCAAAAATTACTTCGATCCAAATTATTTCAATTGTTTCGAACATGACAACTATAAATTTAGGCACAGTTTTTTTCGAACATTAGAAATTTGTCCAAATTTTCGTGATACAGCAAGTTTATAAAACAAGCGCTATAAAACAAACATTGACTTACCAGACAAAATAATAATATTTAAAAATGCATTAGATTGGTGAATAAATATACTTCATAAAAAACACAAAAACAATTCATCATTCAGTTTATCCAATATAAAATAAACACGTTTACTGCGAGAACAGTTTTGCAGTCTATCGCACCTGGCGCATTGACATAAAGGTGTGCATATTTTACGTATATGAGGAAGTTTGTAGTTAAGATTGTAAAACCGTTTGAGTATTTCAATGTATTCGATGTTCATTCCCTTCTGAAAACATGACGCGTTTTTTCTTGTGAGTATCATCTAGAGCTAAAGGGTTTGATGCTTCATACATTCTGCTAGCACCATGCACACAGTGTTCCCACGTAAATATTCTAGTCACGAAGAAACTTAACACTGTTCTACATGTATTGAAAATAATGGAAAACATTATATCATTTCTTAACTGATCAGATTTTATATATAATGGACTATTATAACAATATGCATTCTGTAGGTTCGCATTATTCGAGTTGTGTATGTAAACAATATCACGCGAGACCGAGGGTCGAGAGTGATGTGGTTTACATACGCAACGAGAAATAATATGAACCTACAGACTTCATACTGTCATAATATTCATTTTATTATATACCCTTCTCGCTAAAAAAAACTAAACAACAAAATTTTAGTCAAGAACGTGGTTTAGTAGAAATAAAATTAGTCACGTGATAGTAAATTTATGAATGGCGTAGAAAATTTATAATGAATGGCGTAAAAATATCGTAACAGTTGTACAACTGAGACGGAAATTCCATTATTTGGGGTTCGTTATGTGCCGGAAAATTACGAAAACATAGTGTGATGTAGTATATGACGTCACATAGAACACGAGAAGCTGCAAAATAAAGAATAAGAAAACGGACATTGTCCTATACGGAATTACTTATCTGACGATTTGTATCAATTTTGCGGATTAACGCTGCACTATGCTAAAATCATTCATGGGTATACAATAAATACATGTACGACTGTTACTTGTATAAATAGAACCTTTTGGTTGGGGTGCATATACTGATATAGGGTTTAATTATATGATCAAACGTCCCGAAACGGTCGGTATGAACGACGTCAACGTTTTACCTTATGCAACTAGAGGTTTGTCGATTCCAGCGCTCATTTAAATCATTATTAATGTTTTATTTCTGTCAGACACATTTTATGACATATTTTGACACAATACTCGTGTAAAGAGAACTTACGTTCTGCAAGATATTCGTAAACCGGTCTAAACGTCAAGACAGCTTTAAAATGAACTGATTTGTTTGAATAATACGTATTTGAGAAAAAAATCGCGTCCATTCATTTTTCTCTATTAACAGGTATCAACTTATTAGTATGTTATTTAAGAGGGTATCATTTTGTCATGGACTATCTGAAGTGGGTTGGGTGTGTGAGATCCTAATTTTATGAAACTAAATTTGTTTTTCTGACTTCAAAGCTTCTTTTAGCTTGAAGTGTCATTTATAAAGCACATGAATGCAAAAGTCAAAATATAAGAGAAATATGTAGCAATATCTTACCTTGAAAACTGACTTTCAAAGGGAGTCCTAACTTCCAATTCGTCCACTGTTGTAAACAATTACTGCCACAGGAAGACAGGCCATAACAAGGTCAACAATGTCTTAGAAAATAATTCATTAAAGAACATTAGAAATGCACAAACAGAGCACTCTCCAAGTGTCTGTACATATAATTTTACATCCATATTTGTTTACAAGTTTATAAAGTAGGACTTCCCAAAATGCAAGGTAATTGAAGGTATGGTGTACAATTTAGGACATTACTTATGAGATTTCTGTTAACATTCCAAATAGTAATTACTGAATAAATGTATTTTCTACTAGAATAAGAAGTGTTTTTGAAATGTTGGAAGGCTAATTATAACTTATTAATAGGTAAATTATGTACAAAGCCGTATGCATTGTAAAAAATACTTCTCACCAATGTTTAAAACCCACCTTCTAGGTGCAGGTTTTACTTGTGACCATATATGGAACATTTCTTTATTTCAGGATACAATTCTCTACATAGTATTAGAATTGGAATTTATTATCAAGTATACATGTTAGTATTTTTTAGTCTAAATAAACCTAATGATTTTTTTTTCTGGTTAACATCCCTTTATTTCAAAGTATAAATACAACAAAACAGAACAGAAATACACTGAGAGACAAGATTCACTATTGGGTATAGTTTACATTATGTAGCACTTTAACAAGCACTTTATAAATTGTAAACGAATTTTTACATATACATGTTCTCTTCAAAAAATAATTTTTACCCAAACACCACTAAAGACAAAAATAATTAGTTTAAACCTTCACATCATAGATGTGACTTTTATTGCATGGGCAATTAGTGTAGATCCATAACAGCCAGCACATATTTAAGTTCAGATGTGTATATATATCACTTGGGGCTATGCCCTTCACGATATTTTCTTGGCATCTGAACTCCACCCTGTGAAAAATCCTGTGATATATCACCAACTGCTTTTGATCATTAAACCCTTTATTCCATATACATCTATCACATGTGCACATAGTTTAGATCCAGATCAGCTGGCACATCCGATCATCAGATCTGAATCTAAACTGGTTGCTTCTTGGTTAGAAATAACCTAATGAATCAAAGTAAACAGTGTAGATCCTAATCAGACGGGACAGATGTGCAAGCTGATCTGCATCTATACTGTTCGCCCATGAAATAACAGCCATATCTCATGGAGTCAAGGTTTAATAAGCATTCTTAGCGTGCACAAATTCACCGAGGCTTTATGTAATACTGTTTCACGAACTTTTTTTTTTTCTTTTCGGGCCCCATTTAAGGGTAACCCCATTTATTTTCCAATTCTTTTACAATACAAATGCATAACGTTGTTATGAAACATGATCATAAAAGCAAACGTAGTGTAAGTAATCGAATTATTAGACAATACCGATCCATTGTTCATTTGTTATTTGCTCCCTACAGAAAAAATAACTATTTATACAGACTGGAACACCGAAACATTTTAGAATGTCATACGACAAGAAAAAAACAACAAAAAACAATAGAGTTAACGGAAATAAAACAGCAGTCGCATATTTGCTCTAGAATGGAAGTGTATACATGTAATAAAGTAAAAAAACAACAACAACAACAAAAAAAAAGAATCGCGCAATTCCCACCCCCTTCCCTTTGACCCCCAAAGCGTGTTGTAAATAGTATTTTTTTCGTTTAGTTTAATGCTTGTTTTATTGTGTTGAAAAAAATAAGCCTTACTTTGTGGCAGGTTTAAATTATACTTCAGAGTGAAAAATACCAATCTTATATAGAAAATTGTAAACCAATTTAATTAGAACTGTCAGAGATTTTCATTTCTAGCAGTCTTATTAAGTATTTTGCCGAAATTTTTGTCGAAAGAGTCTTGTTTTCCATGTACATAAGAATGTTGACAAAATGAACATCTGTCATTGTCAGATTTATTGATCTTAAATAGGAGAATTTTAGTTACTAAAATGCTACTATTTACTTTAAACTGAAAGCTTTTCAATTTAATGTCATCAATTTGATCTACCCATTTATAACTTAGTGACATTTCTTCGATGGAAATATTTCCCAAAATATTATTCCATTTTTCAGAAATAGCGATTTCCTTGTTACAAAGCAAAGTTTTGTAAAATAGCTTACATCCTTTTATGTATTTTACTAAGCATGTTAAGTATGGGTTTAGGTACATATTGCATTTAATAATTTGAACATTAGGCTGGGAATGTGTTATTGTTTGTTTCCAATCATTGGGTATATTGTTCAAAACTCTGAAGTAATCGAGAAATGTTCCTTGAATATGGTATCTTCGTTTTAATTGATCAAATGATAAGAATTTTCCCGTTTCATCAATCAAATCTATAACATAGATTATATTGGTTTTATGCCAATTTTCAAAGTACAATTGTTTATTTTCTAAATTATGATTATACCAAAGAGGAGAGGTCAGGATGTCTTCTAACTTTTCTATTTCGAATTTAAGGGTAAAAGTATGCCAACTTTCAATAACATTTTTCCAGAATGGATTTTTTATATCCTGTGCGCATATGTTTAGGTAGTTAGACCCTAAGCTTAATAATTTTGGTAAACTAAAGGTTACAAGCGATTCCCAATTATTGTTTTGTTGCAGTATTAGTCTTCTGATCCAACTTATTTTCAAACTTTGTATAAAGCTGTTGATGTGAATCATTCCTAGGCCACCTTGATCTATCGGTTTATAGGCAAGCGTGCGTTTGATTCTGTCTGGGCCATTGTTCCATAGATATTTAAATGAAATAGTTTCAATTTGCTTTATAATATTTTTAGGCGGATTTGGTAGAGATATAAATAAATGTACAAATTTTGATATAATTAAGGATTTTATAATTGTTATTTTGCCAAATATTGTTAAGTTTCTTTTCGACCATACATTTATCGTACTTTCACATTTTTTTATTATTTCGGGACCATTTAAATTCCATATTTCGTTAACATCTGAGGAGAAAGTAACTCCCAGTATTTTTAAAGGAGCATTGGTCCAGTCTAAGGCAATGTCTGAACACAGTCTTTGGGGTGAATTTGTGAGAGAGCCTATCCATAATGCTTTGGTTTTTTTCAATATTAATTTTTAATCCCGACATATGGTAAAACTGATCTAAAATTGATAAACAACATCTAAGAGAAAGTTCTGTACCATTTAAGAAAATCTGCGTGTCATCAGCGTACTGACTTAGTTTATGTTCAGTGTCATAAATACGAATACCTCCTATACTTGGATTGTGCCTAATCATTTTACCAAGAATTTCAACACTAAGTATAAATATATAAGGAGAAATTGGATCACCTTGTCTACAACCACGACCTAATTTAAAAAAATCTGAAAGATGACCGTTTTGTAAAATACAAGTTTCTGAACCGCTTTGGAAAGTTTTAATCCATTTTTTAAAAGAAGGGCCAAATTCGTAGTAATTTAGGACTTTATGTATAAATTTCCAAGATAAGGTATCGAATGCTTGTTGAAAATCGACCGAAAGTATAAGCCCAGCAATGTTTTGCGCTTTAGTTTCGAAAAGAATGTCATAAATTAATCTAATATTTTCACCTATAAATCTTCCAGCTATAAAACCTTTTTGATCAGGGTGTATTATTTTGTTTAGAATTTGTTTTAATCTATTTGCAATTACTGACGAAGCAAGTTTATAAGTGACATTTAATAATGATATTGGTCTCCAATTTCTTAATGAGGTTCGGTCTTTATTGGGTTTTGGAAGACAAGTTATGACCCCTTGTTTTTGTGTTACTGAAAGATTTTCATTTAAATATCCGAAATTAAGGGATCGTAAAATAAAGTATGAAAGATCGGGCCAGAAGCATTTAAAGAATTCGTTGGTAAAACCATCTAGACCCGGACTTTTATTGGCTTTTAGACTTTTCATTACTATATTTAGTTCACTTATTGTTATCTCACCCTCAAGTAGGTTCTTTTCAGTATCTGAAAGTTTATTTGCATTTTCACCGATTATGTCCTGTAGGGGTGTATCATCAATATGAGTGGTATGTTTATAAAGAGTCTCATAATATTGTTTTTGATAATTAATAATGAAATTAGTTGAAGTGTATTCTTTATTTTGTTCATCTATTAGTTTAGTTATTGTTTTGTTTGTATATTGTCTTTTTTCTAGCTCAAAAAAATATTTACTTGGTTTCTCACCGAGGTCTTCATACCTACTTTTGGATCTAATCATAACACCCTCAATTTTCTTTTTTCTTAGTTCTTCTAGATCTCTCTTTTCATTATTTAATTCAGTAATAAGAGTTTCGTCGGAATTTTGAAAGTTGGAGCAAAGCTGTTTTTCTATTTTCTCTATGTTTTTTAACAAATCTAATTCTAATTTTTCATTTAATTTCTTTTTTGAGCACTATATTTGATGGTTTCTCCTCTTAAAATTACAAGGAAAGTTTCTAAAAATAGCTGATCATTTATATTTAATCGTATGTCTTTATATGAGTTAGTGTTTATTTCATTTGGTTGAAGTCCACTGTGTTGAGAAACTAATGTTTTTAGTGTATTTTTTACCAAATGTATATATTCAGAATCCCTAAGTAATGAATTGTTTAATTTCCAGTATCCTCTACCTCTTTCTGTTTTCTCAAGATTAATGTGTATAACAATTCCCGAGTGATCAGATCTATAGCCCGGAATGATTTTTGATTTTGTAATAAAAGGTACGCAATTAGTACTAACAAGAAAAAAGTCTAGTCTGGATTGTTTACGCACTGGATTACATCTTTTCCAAGTATATTCCCTGTCATGTGTATGAAAATTCCGCCAAATGTCAACTAGTTCTTCTTTATTTAATAAATTTAAAATTACACTTCTTGCGCGATGATTGTTTATATTTCGGTAATTTTCGTAATCTAAATCTGGATAATCACGAAGTTCCAGTCACCGCAATAAATTATGTATTCATTTTGTAATTGTGATACTTTTCTAATAAGGTTTGAGTAAAATACTGGATTATCCTCATTCGGTCCGTAAATATTGACTAGTGTTACATTTTTATCACAGATTACCATATCTAATATAATAAAATTTCCACTGTCATCAGTTAACACGTTTTTTTATTTTATAATCAAAGTTATTTTGAAATAATATAATTACACCTCTGCTATTGCCGGTAAATGGTGAAATAATACATTCGTTTCCCCACTCTGCTATTACATATTTAGTTAATGACTTAGGAATGTGTACATCTTGTAAGCACATAATGTTGTATTTCTGTTGTCTAACAAAATGAAAGAAGTCCCTTCTTTTTTGGATATTATTTAGTCCCTGACAATTCTGTGAAAAAATAATCAGATCACCCATTAGGTAATAAAATTATTGAAAAAATTCTGCCACAAAGTTGTAATAAGTCTACTGTTACAAGGTTTATAACAAAACACGCTATGCTTCCGACCTGAATCATATTTAAGAACTATTTCCTCACTCAAAAAGTGAAGGTAGTTGTGAAAGAACTCTAATTTATCATAATGCTGATGTTCAATATTAATTTTTTAAATATGTTGACAATGAACTGTATCATCCCTTATAAAGTAATCTATTAGAAAAATTGCTAGAAAAAAGCATGTATACTATCTTGGCTGAAAAGTTACACCTTGTAATACTAGTGATAACCATAATAATAGTCACATTTTCAGTTCTGGCACCCAGTCGGTCCCGGCACATTTGTGTTATGAATCCAGAATGTGTCAGGAGTCCATCACCTCCCCGCAGTATCTCTCTTATTCAGAGTGATGTTGCCAGAACACACCAAAACCTCCCGACCAGTTTCCGGCCCTTAATTCTAGATTCTGAACACAATCCGGAACCAACCGAACGCCGAAGAAACTGACCGATTATCTATAGAAGTACTAGTGATATCAATAGCTATTAATTTGGTAAAATAACATAAGATACTGGTTACATTCGTAGATTTTGTGGTTTAATACCTTTACAGATCAATTTACCGCATATAAAACTACCCTTACACCGTCTCATGTCCTGGATTTTGACTTGACCCAGTTAAACATGGTTGAACTTGATTATTTCTACAGACAGTTCTGAACACAGTTATTACAGTTTGGCAGAATAATCTTTTTTAAATAAAAGGTTCAGTGCTTAAAGATTCATATGGGAATAAATAAACTGTTCAATTTGATGGGTGTGATCACATTAAAGAGTGAAATAATTCACTTACACACGTCAGACTTAGTGTACATGTACTTAAGAGTGTAAACAATGATTCCTGATGAAAGAGTAACGATGTGTACGGATAAAAGTGTAACAATAAACTTTCAACATCTGATGCAAATGCATCAATCTGTTTGGTGCCGGTTTACTGTGTGTGTTATCACCAAGCACCGAATTGGCCTCCAGGACATGTAAGGTGTAAGTAAATTTACATTTACAACAGATGAAAAAGGCAACAACAATACAACCACAACAACCTGCATTTTATCCAAATAAGATAATCACGGTTGCAACTCGATTTATTTTGCTAGGCTGACTTTTTAAGTCACCAACCAAGGGTGCCTACATAACCCATTCCTCCATGTAGACACATTTTTTACGCATGTGCGACCAGTGCAGATCCGGATCGGCCGGCACATCCGGGCCGGCTGATCAGGGTCCGCACCGGTCACACATTGGTCGGATATCCTATCAAATAAAAAAGCTGACAGTGCAGGTCCCGATCAGACGGCAAAAGAGTCGGCTGATCCGGATCCACACCACTCGCCTATCGATAAAGGTGTGCTGATGGAGGGAGGGGTTAAATAAGGAACTTACTTCCATAATATAAGATAGATATAAATGATGTTTACAGGCAATAAATGTTACAATCAACAAAGTCTATTAAATCTTTAAGGATGTCATCTGTCCTCTATAGTTCGTATACATTAGAACTAGATGCAGAATCTACATTCCAGGCATATATAAGGTTTGTTTAAAAGACTCAGTTTTTCGTATTGCTGCCCCTTATCATTTTTATTTTCAGTTAAAATACAGCTCATTACACAGAATCTGCACTCTGTGAATATGTACCCTTTTATTAGTACAAATTGTTATAAAACTGGCACTAGGAAAATAGTTTCTTATTTCAAAAAACCAAAAAAATAATAACAAAAAAAAATGAAAAGAGAGTATAGACAGAAATTAACGTAATAATCTGTAAATTTTTAAAATGATTTTAGTGCAGCATAGTTATGTAATCAGCTATAATTTTTTGTCATTTTTGTCATTGATTTTCAACTTTCATACTAATGCAAAATGTTTGTGGTGAACTAACTTATCTCAATTTACACATTAACACTTTATTCAACACTATGTTTATCCAAGGAATTCATTTATCCTTATTAACTGTACGTCGTTCCCAAGCCGAGGTTTTGTCTTTACGAACTTCCAGGAACACTGATAAACCCTGTTCAATAATTCTGGTTTTCAATCCCTCTTCCTGTCGAATTGTGTATGCTGCTTGAGCTAAACGCCCTCTTTCCCTTTTTATCACCACCGGTAAATCTGAAAGGATTCGTTTTCTTTCATCTCTTAAAGAAGGATGAAAAGCCTTTGACATCACTAGATCCCGATCTGGCATTGTAGCGAATTTCACTATAATAGGTTTTGGACCCGCTTCTTCACTTGGCATTCTATGATAGTTTGCCAATACCATCTGTTTTACAATCTCCTCTTTGATTTCCAAATTTGATTTGAAGAATTCTTTCATAGTGACTTTTAAGTCCTCATTCTCTACTTCCGGAAACCCGTAAAACAAGAGATTATATTGCCTATCATGTTTTTCCTGCCATAGGAATTTTCTGTTCATTTCTTCAAGGGCTTCTTTATATTTTCTTATCTCATCACTGCGTTCTTCTGCTTTTTCCTCCATTCTGTCATTATGGAAAGACACAGAATTCTCAATTTCATTTACCTTTTGTTTAAGTTCAGATACCTCAGTTTGTGTTTTATTCATATCTATCCGCACTGAATTTATATCTGATTTCATTTCGTTGATCATAGCAGTCCATTTTACGTCTAAGTTCTGTAGCCTCTTTTCCATTTTCTGATCAAAGTCCTTAAACATGGCCCCAATTATACTTTCCAATTGTTCTACATCTTGGTTCTTTGATTCCTTTAAATGGTCTTTTGATTTGTCTGATTTTGGTGTAGATTTCATAAGAAGTGACTGGTTTACAGACTCCCTCCTTGGCAGGCCTGCATTTGAACTAGGAATTTTTGCCGCCATATTTAGTCCTTTGTTTGCCTATATACAGTAATATGGGTGGGTGGGGTACCGTGTCAAACGTTTATCAAATTTCTCCTCAATTTATTTACCGATTATCGTAACTTTGTCGATGTCATCTGATCTCCACGGTCGGTTGTTACAGCAATTCCACCAAATTCATCGTCTTTAAGCTCTTTAAGCTCAGCTATTTAACGATTATTTCACTTTTTGAGACCGGTCAAATTTATCACGCCATGCTGGTTGGGTGCGCTCGATTCCAGATGAATTTTACTATGGTTGGAAACAGATAAGATATAAGATGGTGTTCAAAAAGTTTGCAGAAAGTGCTACAATTTGTTTTTAAATTGTACAAACGCAAAGAAACTTTCTGATTTCGCTGATATGTCTGTATTGCATTTTGTTTACAATTGCTATTCATATTTTTATAAGAAAATGGCTGTCTCTATTGCAACATCACTCAACGTAAGCGGGAACACTTTGAAAATATTTCTAGTAAATTTCATATGGAAAATGACGCACCATTGCGTTGTTTGTAAGGCTACTTTTATTAAATTTTCTTGCGTTGTTGTACCAACATGTGATGTGACATTCATGAAAAAATTGAAAATTCTGATGTCAAATCACTGCTTGACGACCATTAGTTTCGTATGTTCTCTGAAAACGAGTGATGAACAGAAATCTACCGAAGCCAACAGACATAAAACTATGAAGAAAATGACAATAAACGTCTGATTTCGAGATAGACAAAAGTGATAATCAATGCAGAGGTGTCCGAAAGTTGATAGCGTCATGTTTAGTCAAGATAATCATGTAACTGCTTGAAAAGGACCGCTGTTGCACAACCTGTGAAATGTGCTATTTAAAAACTCACAAATTTTGAAACAGTTTAGTTTGTCAGACTATTGTGGAATACTTAAAACTGTTATAACTGCAATTTTAATAAAGGTGAGATACTAAATAAAGAAAACACATCACTTTTCTTCGACAGAAGACAATTACGTGTGTCGATGAATATTCATATAAAAAATTCTTGCATACCTTTATACGTATAAACATTGGGGATATATAAAACATTAAACTTGTTTATTTATACTTATTATGTTATTATTCATCTTTTAACTTTTTTCAAAACACCCTATTTAAATACATTTCATTTAGTCATGAATACTTCAGATAAGTAGTATTTCAACATTCACTTCAAGTGGGAGATAATTCAATAATAACGTTGAAAGTTATATCCTATATTATACACCATACCTTGCATTTTGAGAAATTAATAAACAAACACGGATGCCAAGTTTTTGTATAAAATCACTTTGAGAATGTCGTTTTTGTACACTTCTGCTATGGCTTAGTGAATAAGATTCTAAAAAGGTGAAATATGCATATCAGGAATTGTTGTCCTTATTATGGACTGTCTTTTTGTATCAGTAATTGTTGACAAAAGTGGAAGTATAGGAAGTTTGGACTCCCACAGAAAGTCTGTTTTCAAGGTAAGGAATTACTACCAATTTCACTTTTATTTTGTTTTTTCTTGACATTAAACATTCGTATGCTCAATAAATGATATGCCAAGCGACCAGAACTTTACAAGCCATATAAAAAAGAACATTAATGAACTTATGATTTCACACACCCAACACATTTCGGCTCATTGATATAACCTTAAGTAATTAAATATTACATTGATTTAAAATCAACCACACACTTACATGCACTACGGGGGAAACTTCTAACCGATTTGGTTCATCTAAATAATGTTCCTCAGCCTGACCATAGCCGTATCTATGCAATTTAACACGCCTGTCTATGTTTGTTTAGTCTTCCAAAGATTTCATTTTAGTTGTGGGATAAATCAACATTACATTGAAACTAACAGAGGTTAATATTTTATTAATGTTACATTGTACTACATCTGTGGGATTTAGACAGGTTGCATACTTAAAAACGTTTCGCACTCATTGAGCACCCTTAATTGCCAAATAAGTTATTATTTTGTTTGTAGCAGTCTCAGTGCGTCTGTGGTTTCTGCTTGTCGGTTGTTATAGTTACTGGTTATTCATTTTACAATTATATTTGCCTTAGTACTGGTGTGACACTGTATAAGACTTAGCTTTGTTAATTTTGAATTTCTGATCAAACGGCCTTGATGATTTCAATATATAACAATAGAACAAATATATGCTGGAATATTTCATTTATTTTAAACAGTATTTTTTATTGTATTGTTATAGTTCCTAATTGGACACATTTAAAGAAGCGTTTTCTTTTGAGTCGGAAGTATTTTTAAATTATTGTTCACGTTTGTAGGAAATCTTGGTCTTTGTCATACATATATCAAGAATGATGCCAACAAAAATCATGGGTTCCTTGGACAACATGGACAATATTGCTACGAGCTGGTCGATACACCGACGACGTGGGCTGTCGCGGAGGGTCATTGTAAACTACTGTTATCCGGAACACTTGTTCATATACTTAACCAGAATGAACAGGATTACCTCGTCAAGTTTTTGACCAGTCACACTTACATTAAGTCGGTGTGGATAGGTCTCACAGATTCAAATATTCCTACAGTCGTTGCTCTAAATGCAACGGAAGGAAACTGGAAATGGAGTTCAGGTAAGTTTTTAAAATATCCATTGTGTGATTACCTTTTTCAGAAGAAATTATGATTCCATTAAAAACTATTGTATTAATTTCTCAACGTTATTTGAATTGAGTATTCATTAGCTGAGTTTTAACTATAACGCTTACAAGTTTCAAACTAAAAGTGATAGAGTCTAATAAGGGATTTGTTTGCTGAGACGGTCCATAACATTTAAACAATTAAAATGTCATTATGTATGTGAGTGTTCGTCTATTAACCACTTCCGAATAAAAAGAAACAAACTTCAAGACTTTCGCAGAAACCTCAGTAATCCTTAGTGTAAAGCTCACATACTGTTTATGCAGAGGTTTTGACTCAAAAGATATGTATATAAGTTTGAAACCCAAAAGGATTACGTATAATACAACTTTCTTTATTATTTGCAGGGGCTCCGTATACATATAACAACTTTGGAAATGAGTTTACGTCTCACACAGACCAACAACACAATCTGAATGATTGCGTGGTGATGCATCAAGGCGGCGAATGGAGTGACTTACCATGTGGCTTGAGTTTGGGTATAGTGGGATTCGGAGAGAGTCATCCATATATTTGCCAGTATAGTAGGTGTTACATGTTTTCAATTTTTCCGTCCAACGGACTTTAAGAATTTTTCGTCCAAATACTAATAAAATAAGGGATTAATTTTTAGAGTACAGCGAATCTTCATACGGCCGCCGCTCTTTTTCAAAGAATGCTAGTATACATTACACTGTAATGTAACTGTGAATTTCAATATGGATATGTAATAATGTAATTAAATAACATTCTAAATTCACCTGATATGTATTTATCTATCTAATATAGTTATACATTTATTTTCAGATATCACCTCATCGGTGCCGAATGTTCTTAACGTAATTAATGAAGTTGTGGGATGAAATACCCCGACCGCAATTTGCCAGCAAATTTGCTGTTTGGCTATTTCCAATGCTTTCAAAAGAGAATAAAGACCTTCAAGATTATTTCACGCGCAGTTTTGGTTTCCTATCTGTAATTTTATTTTTATTTCAATATAAAAATTCAAATTAATCAAATTAGCATACAATGTGATCAAAGTATCTATAGAAGCATGTCTTAAATATTCACATTCAATAAACACAATCAACAGACAAGCACACCATTACTTCGGTAGCTTTTCCGGGAGAGAAAACTTGTTTACGATCTACATGTATGTGATTTCCCCCGTAGGAGAACTAACAGTAACACTGTATGGTAACAGTGTACGCCAAACATCAGAGAACCCTTTCAAGATGGCGGCGAGCGACAACGCGCAAAGGCAAACACTTCCACTTTCCTTATGATTGGTATCTCCGTTAATAGTAAAAGTAAGATAGCACACTTGGTATTATAAGACAGGTATTTGTCTTTCATCGAGTGTATAGTGCGAGTCTGATCGTTGAAGAGCTACGACCAAATCCTCTAATTACTAATTACTCTCGCTGCTAATCCATATCTTATGTCTTTGTTTTACCTGTATTGTCGACTTACACCAACAGATCCACAAATCATCTTCGTCGTCTGCCTGGCATGCAGGGCTAGGCGCTGTCACCGTGACGGTGCGGGTTCGCTCCCAGCTAGAAGCACTATCATTTTTCACACGTTATTGCGAAAAATTTATTTTTCCGGAGAGACTGTGATTTAGATTAAAATATAGATATAAAAAGCAACGTACACAGCTCAAGAATTTGAACTTTTACTTAATTATTATTGAGTTATTTATCCTCCTTTATTGTTCCTAACTCGTCATGATTATATCGTTTTCCTTCCTACTTGCTCACAATACTAAATCTAACTATTGACAGAGGTATCAACCAATAATAAGTGTTCAACTTTCCGCGTTGTCGCACACCGCCATCTTAAAAGGGTTCACTGATGTTTCCATACATTATTTGGCCGAGACAATGAAATGAAAATACCCACGAAGATCAGCAGACACTGTCCTAACCTTTGAAGGGACAATACATGTAACTTTAGTCTGTCTTTGGTCTTACATGGTTGTGTAGTCGAAAACGGATACCGGCGAAGACCGACCCATCATCTGACTGAGATTTTATTTTATTATTATTTTTAGTTGCTAGTGGAAATCAGTAAACACCCACACACGCGCACTTTATGATGACAAAGTAATTGTTTTACCCATTAAGCATTGTGCTGTTGTAAAGACCAGTATATAAAATTGTTTGCTTTCAATTGGTAAAATGTCGCGTGTCAGTCGGTCGGAGAGACCAGTAAGGACAATGCTGGCCAAATTGTGTGTGTTATGTTGCTCATGGAAAAATGAAAACGCGTTACATATGTTATATGAAAGTTAAGAAATGGTTAAATTGCTGGAACTGCACCTCGTAAACGTAAACGTCTACGTGTACACTGTAGTTCATTCCCTCATTACACATCATTTGAAACTCTGACTTAGACCAAAATGTGATTTGAGATGATATTGGTTATAGAGACGTCTACCGATCAGTAGAAAACTTCAGTAGATACGTTTTATATCCGAAGCTAACGACCAGCAAACAAGACCGGTGTGTCAGTAAGTGTTTAAAATACTCGTATCAGTGCAACTGCTTCTTAATCATTGTTTAAGTTGCATATGTGCCACATTAACCCTTCCTGAAAATGAATGGGAAATAACATTCGGAACTTTATCAGCTTTATGATAAAAGAGGTCATAGTATAACTTGTAAGTATAATCTCGTACAAGAAGCTCATAAATGTAATTCTTAAGCGATGCATTTCAATGTCAATGTTTATGTGTTTATCATTATATTACTTCATCACTGTACATGCGATTACCGATGTCTGTGTAGTTACAATGTAGATACACCGGTGTACAAGAATGCTGATAATTCGGAAGTACCTATTGGCGCATTATATGAGTACGATTGTAACACATTGATTTCCGACGGTGATCCGCTGTGGGCGACTATAGCCTATCATCACAAGGTAAGTTTTAGCATGTTTAAGCCAATAGTTTAAACATTCTATTTTTAAGGTAGTATCGATGTTAACATGCTCCATAATGAAAAGAAAGTTCAGTGGGTAAAAATTTTAACTGATATAATCTATAAATTAATAGAAAATTGAACAAATAAAACACTTTTTAAAGCATGTCATTTTAACTATATCTCTTTTGTCTATACCGAAAAAGAGAAAAATCCTGAATTTTCAGGTTGCATTCGTAGAAAAGAACTCGCAAACTAGAGTACAAATGTGCCGCGGAGATGTTCCTGAGCTGGATAAATTATGTAAGCGTAACCGGAACTCACGAACGTAATATACATTTAGTTGATTTAGAGCTCTACCAGACTTTTTATCAGGGGCTCTGTTTATTTAAATTTTACAATGAAATAATATTATCAAACTTTTGTGGATTTTTTCGGTGACAAGAAATCATGCGTTACTAATTTCCATTTGTTAAGACGAAAACACTCATATTGGACAACCGCTGTGGAAATATTCAGTTATTCTTGTTGATTTTCTGATGTCCCCTTTTTCGTATACATGCACGTGTTACAAAACATAGATGCCCCTTTTAAATTTAATCAATTACCCATGCTATCAATTACGCCCTTTGAGGGCCGTTGAGAAATACACAATGTCATGATGCAAAAATTAAATATTGAGTTTCGATTAACCAGTGGCTAGGCGGCGCGGAAGTAATATGCATTACCATTATTGCCCTGGAACACTAAAAATAATACTGTTTCCTGCATGAACCTTCATTCGCGGTAGTAAGATTTATGACAAATATAGAACAATAATTTAGAACGAATAAATTAAAACCTCACTAACCTCACTGAGTGTAAATAATTTCCTCCATAAATCCGCAAAGTAAACTCAAAATCAACAAAAGTACTTTCCAAATACAGCAAAATGCTTAGATCATGTTACACTGGCGGCCATTTGCAATTTTGAACTTTTGATTCGGAGTAGTTACGTCACTGTCAATTCACGTGACATTTTAAGGCCAGGCAAATTTCAATTAATTGGTTTTTATGTAAATTCTCAAAAAATGAAGTCAACAGTTTAACTAACAGTTTTAACAACAGGAAATGGTAAAATTGTTCACAAGTTTTGCCTATCCAAACACACTAAACATGGGAACTTCCCATACTACAATTTTCTGGGTCAATTCTGCCATTAACTCAGTCTCTCAGGGTATTTTCAGGTACCCTGTATATTCTGGAAGCTCTGAGTAGCTGACACACCATCTTCCCTCACACATCTATAGGCATTTGTCAAACCCTTGGGGAAAACAACATGTATTTCTGTGTAACAGCCCTGGGATTTGCCTAAAAATGACAAAGATTGATAAAAATTAGTTAAGCACTAGGGGTACGAAAACATACAATTATATAGTTGGCCTTAAAACTGCGTCATAGCGGCCATGTGACTTCCATTTATAAAATGTGAAGAAAGCAGACGGATGTTTTTGGAGCTTATATTTTTGTTTCTAAGAAAATAATTTTATCAGATTCTGTGGATATGATTTGGGAATAGCAAATGCATGTGTTTTATGTAAGTATGTAATAAAATTCTTTAAATTTACCTGTTTAAATCTCATTTTCTAAACTTTTACAGATTTTAAGCTCAAGTAAACACTGTAGTAAATTATTACATCACTCGTTCCCGCGCACCTGAAAATCTCGCGAGATTGTTCAGGAAAACAAAACTACCGCGAATGAAGGTTGCTTTTGATTTTAGGGACCTGGACGATACTTTAATCTCTTGAAGGACCTGAACAATGGTCATAAAATCAAATGTTTGCATCAAGAAATAATTACCTTATACTTATGTGTTGAAGGTTGCCAATCTAATATATGTTGCAGTAATGACAGCAACGCCAGACATGTCCACAATTCCAACGACAACTATACAAGCAACAGCAGTGGTAACTTCCCCTAGACAGAGAACTACCATGTCAACTACAACTACGCAAGTGCCAACGAAGTCAACTTCAACAACCATGTCATTAACTATCACGCCACCAATGTTGTCAACTACAATTAGGCCAACAACAACGACACATTTAACACCAGAAGCAATTTCAAGAACGGCATCAACTTCTATTGACGGTAAGTTTTGCTTTTTCTAGCCTTATGTTTAGTCAGTGTTGTTATCACGTACGTTCTTTTTATGTCGTTAAACACGATAATAATGGATGTTAATAATACTTGTAAAATCGCTTTGTTTTTATATCTTGACCAGTTTTAAAATAGGTGGTTTAAATATCACAACAAACTGAGATTTTGTTCTAAAACTTTAAGAATATTCTTTCTCCTGTTTTATTTTTCCTTTCGACATTCTATGTGAAAAATACAGTTTATATTCCCAGATCCTCTACCAAAATTCTATATTCATGTTTGGTTCAGCCCAAAGGGCATGTTTTTCTCGTGTATGGCAAATCTATTCTTTTACCTGGACATCGAATAGTTTTAATCTGAATGTACGCAGTGAATTTTCTATTTTCATCGCTATTTGCACTCCGTCTTTAGGGATGCATCGAATGTGAACTCTTTACTGATGTAAATATTGAGTTGCGCTAATCCGGGGGTAGGCCTCGAGTGCATTGCCGTTAAACGAGTTTTCATTACTGGCCATGAAAGGGTTCAATCAAACCAAGCGTGTTCAGTGGCTGTCAAAGTTTAGTTTTCACCTATTTCAAAGAATGTTTTAGTTGTTGTATAAAATAAACAAATAAAATGTCACATGCGTCTTTGGTCACCTTTTTACCAAAATAATATTTTTATAATGATTGTAATATTGTGTGTAGATAAATATTTACACTCATTGTGAAGAAAACATACATGCACAATGCTGATCGTCAGCATAATCCACTTAATTTTTTATGTTTGAAAGTTATTTTGTTACTAGTAATGATCTTAATAGATGCTTCTTAGAAATTTTGCAAATAACTTTTGATAATCCTTTCCGATTAAACAATTTCTTGAAACCTTTTACATGTCATTTTGTGACTATAGTTGTAAACAGAACATGAATGTTGTGAATGTGCACATCGACTATGTACGGGTATACGGCTAAGCTATGGCATTTGGGTAACACAGTAGATATATCTTTGAACTTTAGGTTAAAGGGTTTTGGTGATTTCAATGCACAAAAATTGAACGAATATAATTTAGAATAACCCACGTATTTTTAACAGTGTATTTTTAACTAACTGGAAGCATTTAAAGATGCGTTTTTGATTCAGTCGGATTTATGTTTAATTTACATTCTCGTTTTCAGGGAATCTCGGCCTTTGTCATACATATATCAAGAATGATGCCAACAAAAATCATGGGTTCCTTGGACAACATGGACAATATTGTTACGAACTTGTCGATACACCGACGACGTGGGCTGTCGCGGAGGGTCATTGTAAACTACTGTTATCCGGAACACTTGTTCATGTACTTAACCAGAATGTACAGGATTACCTCGTCAAGTTTTTGACCGGTCACACTTACATTAAGTCGGTGTGGATAGGTCTCACAGATTCAAATATTCCTACAGTCGTTGCTCTAAATGCAACGGAAGGAAACTGGAAATGGAGTTCAGGTAAGGTGATTAAAATATTCATTGCGTGATTACCTTTTTCAGAAGAAATCCTGATCCCATTAAAAAGTATGGTATTAATTTCTCAACGCTATTTGAATTGAGTATTTATTATCTGAGTTTCAACTGCAACGCTTACAAGTTTCAAACTAAAAGTGATAGAGTCTAATATATACAGCTCAGATAATGTTTAGGACGAGGTTTTGACTCAAAATATATGTATAACTTGGTTTGAAACCCAAGAAGATTACGAAGATAGTTTTGCGTCTTATTTACAGGGGCTCCATATACATATAACAATTTTGGAAATGAGTTTACATCCCACACAGATCAACAACACAATCTAAACGATTGCGCGGTGATGCATCAAGGTGGCGAATGGAGTGATTTACCTTGTGGCTCGAGTTTGGGTATTGTCGGATTTGGGGAAAGTCATCCATATATTTGCCAGTATAGTAGGTATTTCATTTTTCAAATATACTGCGTATTGGCAGATCATAATAATTTTAATTCTGTTATACATGTAGCAATGCAGAAGATACCTTAATACGTAAATAAAATTTATTCATTTATATTAAATATACATTATACATATTTTCTCGTCCATGCAAATGACATTTAACGACGCCTTTAAGAACATTGGGTAAATCTTTTATGAAATTGAATTTTCGCATAAAACTCATTTTTTGAAATCAACTTCCTAAAACTGCAAAATAATCATCAGATGGATCGCGCTACTTTGCTTTTTATGTAATATTTTCAATACAAAAGATATTCATTTAGTTCACTTACCATTTCAAAGAACAGCTTCATTTAGTCTGCTTTGTGCCAAAATTAAGTCTTAAAAGTCTTAAAAATCAATTAATTTAAATTTACAAAAATGGAACAGTTTAGTTTACCAAATGTGTAAGGAACGCGAATGACGTAAAAAATAATGTAACTGCGTGCAAGTGCGGTGAACGTGAGTTCATTTCGGTCGCTGTTCGGTGATATATATAAGGACGACCTATCGATGCTCGATATATATTTTATTGCCGCAGAGGTATGTGCGCACAACGTGCGTTGTAAGTGCGGAGCACGTACTTGCTCTGTAAGGTCCGCCATTTTTCTGTGCGCGTTTTGGACAGTTGAACTGAGGAAGCACAGACCACGCACGGACCACGCAAAGACTCGCGGAGGCAGTGCATTTAGCCGCTATTCCATACCTCCGTGTACGTGTCCGTTCCGCGTCCGTGTTCGTGTCCGCGACGTGGAACGGACACGGAGGTATGGAATAAACCCAACGTTAGGAGGTATGAATTTACCCAACGATATCTTTGGTGGAAAAGCCTAAGGCCGGTATTCCATAGTTCCGTGATGCGAGATCCGTGGTCCGTTCCACGCGGAACGGACGCGGAGGTATGGAATATACCCAACGATATCTTTGGTGAGTGAAAAATCGCGGACCATGGCCTTAGTTCCGTGATGCGTGATCCGTGACACGGAGGTAAGGAAAATACCAAAGATATCTTTGGTTGAATAGCACTTCACGGAAATAAAATTAACGGCTGCGAACACGGACACGCACGCTGACCACGCTCACGGAACTGTATTCCATAGTTCCGCGATGCGTATTCTGTGTCGTTGTCCGTTTCCGCGGATATTCACTCGCCTTAGATATCGCTGGTTATATTCCATACATCCGTGTCCGTTCCGCGTCGGACGGACACGGAGGTATGGAATATACCCAACACGGACGCGGACACGGATCACGCATCACGGATCTATGGACTACCGGCCTTATGCGCTCATGGACGTACAGGGCACGCACGTCGTACTGGGGGATGAATCCGTAGCCCGCCCGTAGCTCGAACGCAGAGAAAGTTTTGCATGCTCTAAAAATGCTACGACGCCTCTGCGTGCTCCCAAATTCGTACGGAGGCGGTACTCACCACGTACGTATCCCTGAATTTGGCCCACGTTTTTGAACGTAGACAGCACGCACGGCGGGTTGTGACCGGGGCTTTAGAAAAACCGTTCCTCTTCACTCAAACAGTGAGTTAATTTCAATATTTATATTGGTAAAGACTAACAACAATTCATTAAAAACAATATGATATGTTCTTGGCATCTCTTGCAATGTATCATGACAGTTTTACATTTTTTTTCAAAGTAAAGCAATGAAAGGAGAGAAGTTTATGTCTTTTATTTTCTTTGTTTTCAATTTTGATTATCGCTTAAGATAAAATGAATTCTTTTTTTTTAAATATTATAAATCCTAACCACACATACGAATTCTAAAAACCCGATTAAAAGACTTATATACACAGAGGAGAATTTTCATCATGATAATTATTATATAGGAACACGGCAAGTTGCTAACAAGCAACACACATAAATTCGCTGTTCTCCAAAGCAGAAAATCGCCATAAGATAATAATAAATTACAAATCTAAACAGTTAGAAGAGGTCTACTAGATCACACGACAAATTTAATATCATGAAAATGTATCTTCTGTGGCGAAGAAACCCCGTAAATTACAACTTCGTCAACACACTGAAAGTTTTTACAGTTTATTTCCTTCCAAAAGAAATCTAATCTTTACAAGTGACAATATTTCTCACTAATTTATTCTTTAAACTTTTAACTTTTAGGCTTTATATATCCAACACTTTTATTTTAACAACTTCACTGTGACAGTATCACTTATCCAATTTTTATGACACCAATGTCTATAAAGAACATCAACCAGTTTATAGTATATTTTTCCCGCCAATATGTGTATATCAAGAAATTCATGAAATAAACATGAAATACATGAACTACAAGGAATTTCCCGCCAATATCAGACGGAGAATATATAACTTTGCCTATTTTACCGCCAACGTTTATCCAATCTTAACGGAGATAATTACATATTAAATATTGCCCGCCTACATACAGGAGAATAGAAGCTGAAACAATTTATATATATGTATATTTGTTTACCCTAAATGCGCATACATAATGATGTATGAGGATTAGCATTATAAATGATCCGATATGTATAAAGCATTCTTATATTTCTTTATATGTATTTTCAGATATCTCCGACTCGGTACCAAACGTTTATAATGTAATAAATGAAATTGTGGGATGAAATACCCCAATCGCCATTTACGAACACAACGGATTTCTTTTTGCCATTTGAAATGCTTTTTAAAGTCACTGTGATGTTTCTTAACAGCGAATAAAGCAGATTGTTGCCCGGACATTTATATTTTTCTCAATTGTATACAACCTAATAATTATACAACATTTAAATTAAAAATATAAAGAGTATTTATTAATCATATCAGCATAACGCCTAGTCAAGGCGTGAAAATGTGAAAATATATTCTTAAAGATGTGTTATTTTTTCGATACAATTCGTTAATATTCCAATGTTTCAACCAGTAAACCTCAAACAATTCTGGCAAATATGTAATGTAATTGTCCGTTAAAACCAGTATACAATTATATATATATTTATTTCTAAGATATTATGATATAGTAATGATTTGCATTTGGAGACGACTTTCATGAACCATGGTTCGTTCGGTATACGTGTTACATATAATATTGGTTAAGACATGTTAATTTTATTTCTTATCGTGTATAATAAGAAACTAAACTCTACTCTGCTAAGTTTCAGTTATCATTATATTATTTATAATAGAATATACCAGCTAATTTAAGTTCTAACTGAACTTCACAAAATCAGAAATAACACATGAAACACTTGGTTTTGTGTAATTCAAAATGTGGATTATCGATTCCTCGCCATAGAAATTTTTTAAATAAACTGTGCACGGTACTGACATGACGAGACGGAATGTCTTAGAAATAACAAAACACACCGTTGACCTCAATAATTGTTAAAAGCTCAGGTGATATGCAAATTCGAGAAAAGTGAGAATTTAAGAATATTTCACAAGACTTTCAATTAAATGGATAACAAGGTAAATAATTTATTTGCATTTTTAATGGTTTTATTAACATTTTTTGTAGTTTTCTCAGATTTGAGAATTAACATTACAAAAAAAGTGTAGAGAGCTAATGGAATTTCTACTTTAAATCAAACTTGACAAACGCTTCATGTGGCTAACATCAACTTATTATTTTTCGGTTGTGAACATGAAAATAAACTACTAGATGACAAGGGAACTTCAAAAGCCACCAAAACACAACAAATACGAAAATATTGCAGGCTCGGTTAGACCGTTTGAAGGCATTGGATATGTTCATGTTGTAATTGAGATGAATTTTAACTATATTAGAACAATTCAGCCATTTTTATAAAAAAAACATACAAAATGGTTAAACGTTAGCAAGAGGTTTTTTTATTGTTTTTCTTACAGTCCGATAACTATTTAATTATTTACGTACTTTTTTATTATAAAATATTTTCTGACAGATAAATTTTACACCAAAATGAGATACAACTTTGAAATAAACTTGACACACAAATCACTGTGTTGGTTTATTATCAATATTATCGCGTTATCTAATTTTTCATCAGTCAGTACGAGTACAATATTTAGCTTACATCAAAGCAACTTTGGTTTAGAACATGTGTTCTATAACGGATATTTCTTTCGTTATTTATGTGGTTATAATATTATTTATGGATAATTGTGTATGCGACTATGATTGTCTATGCAATTACAATGTTGAGAAAGCTGTATATGGATCAGCTGATGCAGCAAATAAACCGATTGGATATATATATGAGTTTGATTGCAAACCTCTAATTTCTGATGCAGATCCAAAATGGTCGAGAGTAGCGTATGAACACAAGGTCGGTATACTCGTAGTATAGATGCCTACCACACTTTTTACGTGTAGGAAATGTATCAAATGTATATTTAACAAAACAGCTGTATTTATCAGCTATAAGTTCTTTTCGAATACATTTAAACAAAAGAAAAATCTCAACATTTTACAGAGTGTAATAATTTTTCCTGTGGCGCACCCAAACGTAAAAGGAAATCATATTTCAATGCAACGTTCAAATGCATATTTGACTTGTTATATGTTCGCAAAAGATACACGTTAATGACACACATAAGGTTATTAAATTTAATTTAGGTGACCAGACATCGTTGATTTCTGCATTGAGTTTAACAATAATGTAACAGTTGCAATAACTGTAGTTTCATATTTGGTGGAGTTGCATGCTTTGATCATTTTAACAACATAACTTCTTAATGTGATCCTTGTGATAAACATGATATTGCATAACTGTAAATAGTCAAATATATGACACATACAATTTACCGACAAGACAAAACTAGGTTTAAGGACAAACAAGCAAAGAATTGTGTTTTAAGTACTTTCTAAACACATGAAATCATTAAGTCTATCAATTTGATTGCAGACTATTTTAAGGTTAAAATGTTTAAGGATAACAACTATAGCCGATTAACATAATGGCGTCTGCAGCGTCAACACACTTTTTTGATGTTTACATATTCGACTTCATTTCTCATGCTCATATAAAGTTCTTTTCTAAATGCTTTTCCATAATTGCATAACTGAAAAGTGCATTTCTTACTTGCATCGTGTTCTAACTTTAAATTTTCGAATGTTGACTGATAGAAATTAATTACAGCAAGATGATTCATGATCGATTTTACAAAAATATATACAGTCATATTGGTGAATTTGAACGCTTATTATAATAAACATTAATTTTTGACTAATAATGAGTAGACTTTATCTTGTACCTTAGTTATCTATATTAATAAATTTATTTTTATATTATCATATTTACTCATTAAGCCCCTATTAGTCACACACATATATTTATATGTGTGTAGAGGTTTGTTTTACTCAACTACCATTTCAAAAAGTGAAATATCACTTTTGTTTGAAACAAGAACAAAAAAAAATTGAAGGCGTCGATATTCATAGTTTGCTTCAACTAACACACTTTTTATGATGTTTTAACTGATTAATAGGTAGGCTTCGTAGAGAAGAATGCTCAAATTAGAATCCAGATATGCCCTGGTGCTGTACCTGACGAGGATAAAATAAGTAAGTAGCGTTGAGTATGTTATCAAATTTTTTTTATAATATATAGAAAAAAAGTTATATATGCATATCAGGAATGGCCACATCCAGCAGACACAGCCTCCCCACACAGCCAAAAGGTAGAGGGGAAAATAGAGCATGGTTTTACAATTATAATCAGTTTCAAAATGGGCGCCACAAACAATTAACGAAAGTGAGAACTAAAGGGGTTACCGCCTTGAAACGGTCAGTGGCAAAATAATTTGCCACTGGGGGTTTAAACCAGGTTCTAGGGTGCTCTAACCTCACACTTGCCCTAACATGTTCTTGCATTACAAAAAGGTACAAGTTGTCTTGGTGAAATAACTCCAACCCGCCCATCGACTCAACAGTCTTGCATGCAAAAGCACACAAACATATAAAACATAAGAAGCTAATAGCATAGAAACATCGTTTATTGTTTGTATGAATTTAAAATGTGTGTGTCGTGGTTTAGTTTTTTAAACATGATTGTCTATAGTTTAGCACTTCTTTATTTCTACCTGACATCAAAACATCTTCTTTACGGGTTTTAGATCAACCTCTACATTTTCGCTGCGTGGATGGCTGTTTTCTGAGAGTGGCGTTTTGTAATATGAATATTTCACTTGTTTTTATAAATATCATTTCTTTCCTCTGAATCCTAATATTTGCAATTTTCTGGAAGTCAGGTGTCATTGGTAAACAAATGAAAACCATACTTTAACTTCAAAAAGCATTGAGTTTATTACATTTAACTTTAAATGGTAGTTTTACGAACCTAATTAATTTTATTTGCGCATTCACTTGATTATATCTCAACTTAATTTAATATTATCAGTAACTATAGGCCTTGTTTGTTTTATTGTGTAACATAAATTTTCAGTAACGACAACTACCGAAGCAACTACACCGACGGTATTAACAACCGTTATAGTAACAAAAAAGCCCTTAACAACACAGCCTCTGCCAATGTTGACAACAGAGATAGATTTAACAACATCATCAACAACAGAGATGGATTTGGTAACGCAAACATCATTGACACCGGTAACAACTGAAATACCTGATACAACAGATTTGATTTTAGACACATCGCGACCTATGACACAAAAAGCATTAAAAGTTAGTGAACGAACCACTTCGCCGGGCGAAATGCAAAACTGGACTACAGAACAATCAGAATCTATATCAGATTCTAGTGTAACGTTTTCAACAAGTGCTAGAATATATCCGTCGAATTTAACAACTGTCTCAAACTCATTTTCATCCGTAAGTACGCAAGCACTGGATACAACCTCGTCACCAAATATATTCTCACCTACGGAGAAAAGAACAGAGACAGTGGATAACAATTTTGAAACAACATTGTCCCGAGTTTCAAGCACAACCATACAACCCACAACTGCTGAACCATCAACATCAGATCAAAAAGTGCCATATTTTTCTACAAAGACCATTTTAGATATTTTGTCTCCGACAACTGAGGGAACTTTAGACAATAACAATATAACAACGTTACCGATAACATTAATGACAGTTCTTTCTAGTTATTCCATTGGCAGTGAAGTATCGCCATCAACACTTGCGGCAACGCAGTCATCATCAAAAACCCTAACGCCAACTGATAGTTCTGTTACATTAATCAATAACAATATTACCAACGTATCGAACGCAACAATGACATCGCCACTGGAAATGTCCGCTGCTAGTCAGTCACCTGTATCGACATCTTCGTCAACAGAAAATTTTCTGTTTGTGACGTCATCGATGCTATTGACATCATCAGACATATCAAATCCACGGACGTCATCTGAAACATCCCCGTCAAGTATAGATTCATGCAAACCAGGAACATGTAATGTAAAACAAATTTTATATAATTTTAATTTTTGTGATAATTTAAAAGAAAATGAAGATGATGTTCTGCACAAAATTAACTGATAAGCTAATCAATAAAAACTGATATCGGAAACGTAAGGTGTCATTGAAATGACGTAACTACATCTGGCAGATAACAACGATAGAAAAATACCACGATAGTTTTCCACTCTGCTTTTGTGTGGGTAGGCTGTGATGTTTTGATACGTCCGATCATGATATGCATATTTTTCTTTTTTTTAGATTGTGACAGAGTTGATCTTTGTCCATACAAATACATGGCACTTTCCCCGTACAACAATAAAACTATGACTTATTCCTATTTTCGACAGTATGGAAAATATTGTTTTGAATTGCGATTGGGACTGAATAACTGGTTTGAAGGTATGAGAATCTCAATTATCGGTTTTATTTAGCAATGTTAATAAATTTCTCTTTGACAAGAGTAATGCATTGCTATTTTCTGATTTATATGTGAGCAAGATGAAAGACTGCTGTCATTACGTGATTGTAATTCACAGATGGTATAACTTGAGTTGAACAATATAAAGCTGCCAGCATTTTTTGCTAGCAACAATACTGTTACAAAAAATGGTTTGCCTTGTACCGTTCAAGTCACATAAAAATTTTGCATAAATAAGCATACTATTATATATATTATAATATAGATATTTTGTGACACTGCGCCAGATGTTGGTAAGCTTAAGAAGTTAACCATTATAAATTTTTAGCACAGTCGGATTGCCGGGCTCGTGGCGGAGATCTTGCTGAAATACCAGATGGAGAATCACAGCAACGTATTTATGATATGGTGTCAACAGCAGTTAAAGGTTACACTCCTGATGTTTGGATAGGACTTAATGATCTTAGACACGAAGGCCATTGGGAATGGGTTGATGGTAAGCATACAGTTAATGAAATTAGTTGCTAAAGCAGTATTAAAATTATCAAGATGCAAACAGAGTTATAACTTACATAAAATAATATTGAATTAAATGTATTTCATTTTAATTTTGAATGCGGAAGGTAAGAATTAAAAAAAAATTAAAGCAGGAGGAAAACATAAACGAATTGCAGGCTGTCATCATTCAATCTTTATTTTGAGGTATTTAAATAAGGTAAGTAATTGGCATTATTTCACTTGTGAACTCTTTTCCTAATCACAAAGATATAAATCATTGTAATATTCCATAGAAAATATTCATTTATCACGTAAGTGTCATTAAATGTATTATTCTTCTGGTAATAGTCTTACCATAAACAAAAAAAAAACGAATAGGTGAAGTAAATTAAATTGGTTTAGACAAAGGGTTTACTTATAAGTGGCTTTCAAACTTCCATTTTTATCTATTTTTATTATTAAACAATGTTTAGTTTGAAATTAAATATGTTTATCGAATGGGAACTAAGATATTTTGTTTGAATTTATTTTAGGACAGCAACTGACCAAAGAAAGCTATATAAATACGGCTCTCGGATATTCAGTATATTCTGATATACACGATTGCTTTGTTATGGATGGAAATAATGGATACTGGCAAAACACCGCTTGCAGAACATTATTATTTAATATTCAAGCTCATCCATGGGTTTGCCAGTACAGTAAGTAATGTTTGTGATCTAGATCAGACAAATAGACTTATTATAATAAATAAATACAAGTAATGACATGTATAGTTCGATTTTGACCCGTGAGCTGTGACCTTTTGGACAAGTCCATTGTTATAATCCTAAATAGGTAAAGTACGTCAATTTACAAAGGTACCGTTAATTTACTTAACTTATATGACATTAAAAAATGTTCAGCAGCCAAAAGTTAGTCACGGCGAAATAGCTCAGTGGATAAAGATCTCGAGCTATGATTCCAAACATTGCAAGTTCGAATCCAATTAAAGTAATTTTTTTTATTTTTGTCTTTCATTTACTTTTTTAAATATTAATTTAGTCCGCATGATATTATTTAGTTAATTGTTAATTTATCATTATCTTTTGCAAAGCCTTTTGATTTAGTTCCTGTTAATTTTTTTTAAATATATTGTTGTTGAGCAGCTTGCCGTCCCCCATTCACCGCTGCCCCAATGGGGCACTGACACTTGTGAATCCTGACTTTCTGTAAACAATTGTAGTTAATGGAACCTTCATAACATTCTCTTCTTTTCAAAACCATTTTGTACAATGTATTGGCATCGTCCGAAAACTGTATTTTGAGAAAGCTTCGATCGCGACATCTTACATCAACTGACTTGATGAAAGCTTACTCGACATTTGCACGGTTTTTGACAATTTTGTTGGTGTCTACATATTTGTAATGAAAAGAATGACATTAAAAATAAGATCCGCTCACAGGATTCGAACTCACAACCCTTCTGACACATTATCAGATATCAGAAGCGTTACTGCCACGGCTATGAAACCTTTTTGTTACATGTTTTTCAATTTCAAAATTATGAGATATGATAGGACAATCTAACTTCCCTATTTTGTGGAATATTCCAAAAATCTATAAATACAAAAGTGCATTCACGGCTCAACGCGTAAAATCGGACTATAGTACTTCAAGTAAAAATTTGTAACGTCAACTTATCTTATGACGAGGTCAATATCAAAACCTATGGATCGGTCTACGGCCTAACTTTGGACTTCAGTGAACAGTGGATTACAATATTGACCTTTATCCAGGTGGTTTGATTTTTTTCATGAACATTTTATTTATGACAATTATGGAAAATTTCTAGCGTTTAACTAAATAAAATCATATCTTTTTCAGGTCAATTTCACTTTTAACTGGCTGACACGTGATCAGTTCTCGACCAACCTAAACGTCAATATATATGTGATTTAATATTCAAATATATTTTCAAGTGTTGCATCTATTATGTAAACTTACATGTACACATTTGTTAAATTTTGTAAATATACTTAAAGAAATTAGAAACGCAACTTCCTTACACACAAAATACGTTTCGTGATTAAAGAAGTGGCGTTTTTAATTTCTTTTACTATATTATATGTACTTAGAGAAAAGAGAAACGCAACTACTTTTTATCAGTTGCGTTTCTAATTTCTTTAAGTATATATTAACTTAATATTGAAATATGTTTTATTTAAAACTGATACATGTACGCATCTTTATTTGTAGAAATCTGAACATACCATTCAGAGGATGTAAACAAAAACATGTAACATGTTCGACTGTTTCAAGCCAACAATCAACATCCGAAGATATACCTACGGTGACGACGAGGTGTAAAGGGAAAAGCAAATTGTCTTTTACTCGTACCGTGTAGTGCAGTCGTGTTTGTTTTAAACTGAATGGAGTTCGTCATGTTATTTTAGAGGATGCATTTTCAGCAAGTATATCTTACTTTTTGCCGGACGGTTTTTCGTTTTCTGTCAATGTAATATACAGAACACGTGTTCTACTTAGCTTTATAATCTTTGCTTGAAATATAAAAGTGATAAAATTAGACACATGACATACATATCTAAATTCTTATATTGCATTGAATACTTTTAATTTGAAAAAATATTTACATCTGTCTGTCAGCTATTAAAATGCATCAAAATATAATTTGCACTCCGATAATACTGTACTGTTGCATTTGGTAGAATATTATAGTCGGATTATTGTTTGTATTACATGTATCTGTGATATATTACATTGATTGTGATAAAATTACATTAGGAATGCGCGTGGATAAAAGCCACCAGGAATCGTGTTCTTTCTTTGAAGCGAATTTCTAAAGACCTACACGTTTATGAAGGCTCAGTATAAGTTGTTTAATAATGAAAATATGTTTGAAATGAATTTGCTTATATTACATTAAATACTTGAAATAAAAATATTTAATAACTCACTGTGTGATCAGATATCTTAAGGCCCGGTCACACCGCCCGAACGTTGCTGGAGCGTTCCTTGAACGGTAGGGAGGTGGACCAAACGCTCGTCACCGCTCACAAAATGGAAAAAAAATCGAAAACTCGGGCGTTAGTTTAGCGGTGCACCGCTGAAGCCGGCGTTGTTTAGCGTTGGTATAGCGGTGACGCGAGCGTTTGGTATAGCGGCGTTCTGCGCATGCGCATCTGGGGGTCAGCCTGTGTACAAGTTCATCAAACATGGCTGGTGGCATCCTCATGAAGTGTTGAAAGGCTCGTGGATCCTCATTCCTCAGCTCCACCATCAGTTTCTCATACAGTCCATGTTCAGGCCTTCTCAGTATCCACTGTCTTACCCACACAACCCTGTCTCTCCTTCTTCTCTCTCTTCTCCTTCTGTCAACAGCTTGTTGCAATCTGAGTAGGTTCTGATTCTGCTGCTGATCTAGTGCACCAACCATAGCAAGTCTCTCAGCATCCATGTTGATACAGTTCTACTCTGTAACTTTAAGCAAATTTCTCAACGGCAGCTCGATTCCAAATGAGCTCCTGGTCCATTTCTCCCCGTATTTATAGCCAAATTCTGGTCCCGCTCCCACACCTCTATACTAACGCCAAACCAAAGTTCATCGCCGCCGTGGCTCGCTGCTTCAACGCCCGACACCGTTCCAATAACCCCGTGTCCGCTCGTAAAACGCTTATAAGCGCTCCACCAACGTTTTTGCAACGTTTAATCGCCGCCCGGGCAACGCTGGCGAAGCAGCGGTGGTGCCGCGTTCAAGAAATCGACGTTGGCGTAGCCACCCAAGCGTCCACGAACTTGCGTCTAGCGGTGCCAAACTTGATTGGGTGTTGGTGGAGCGAGGGTGAACTTTGCCGGGGCGAAAAATTTTCCCCTTCTCACAGCTCGCAATATTTTGTGCAGCTCAAAACTTTCGGAGTAGTAGGAGGGCCCCTCGAGAAACATCAGCGGTGGCCGTGTGTATACGGTGTTGCTTTAACGGGAGCCAACTTATGTTTAACGGTGGTGAACGGTTACGAGCGCTGATAAATTTTTTTCACCGCTCCAGGGACGCTCCAGCAACGTTCGGGCGGTGTGACCGGGCCTTTAGCAGTTGGTGTTTCTCTTCAAAACTAATTTCATGAGAAAGCTTTTTACAAACTAAAAATCTTTCACCTATAACATGTTTCTTTTTGTTTCTCCTTTTTAACAAACGTGTTTTTTTTTAATCATGCTCCTTTGGTCAAAGTAGTCCTAATCCAGGGGTGTCTTGATTTAAACATAATTTAATATTTAAAACATATTTAAAATGATATAAAATGATAGAGGTTGTAGCTGGTAGCGAACCGCGCCTAGCCCTGCAATTCCGGCCACGCAACCAACTGAGGTAGCCGGGACAACCCCAAATAAAGGTTGATCGGCTAGTCCTGATATACGTAACCATCACTGCACGGCATCGATAACGGTATGTTTTACTGATAACAGTGCTGACTATATGTACGGGGAGACTTTTTACGGCCGCACACTGCACAAATAGCGCTACTGTGATTGTCAAATGATAGTGGTTCTAGATGGGAGCGAACCCGCACCGTAACGGCGACAGCGCCTAGCCAAGGGTAGTTTTTAAAACTTTTTTTTTATTTGCTTATCAAGTTTGCAAGATGCAACGTCTAGAGGTATGTCAACTTCCGTGATAGTGAGAGGGATAACAAGACCCTATTTATTAAGAATTTGCAATTTAGATCATTAATATTTGTCTGCCAAATTTAAATGTAAAAGTGGATAACAATCACAATGACTCGAGGCAATCTAGATCATATACATTACAGAACTACAAACTAGGGTATGCACAATGATTACCGTAATCGAAAGACCACTTAGGTAAATCGTTAAATTGTCATTTTCGGTGACATTTGAAAGGTCCCTTTTTATCAATTTACTATTATGAGTTCCTATAATATGTAACTTCATTTGATTTGTTTTCCTTCATAAGTCTAAACCTATGTTGAAATATGAAATGGAAATGAAACATCTGCTAATTAACATAACAAATATTTATGTATTTTTTTGCACTGAAATGGACAAAATAAGTGTACACAGTAATCACTAAGTTTATCTCATTTTAATCTTATCACCATACATAATTTACCATAAGTCAGCAGTTGTATTAAGTTGAGCAATTTTGAGACGTTTTAAATACATCTATTACAATGGTTAATCATTTTCTGATATATGCTCTAATAATATTGTGTGTTCATAATTGTGTCTGTGACTATGATTGTCTGTGTAATTATAATGTCGAGAAAGTTGTGTATGAATCCGCTGATGCTTCTGGTAAACTAATCGGATATTTATACGAGTTCGATTGTAAACCTCTAGTTTCTGCTGCAGATCTGAATTGGGCAACGGTAGCGTTCGAACACAAGGTGAGATGACATTTCGTCTTTTATAAAATAAAGTGTAATAAAACGTTTTGTTTTTTTAATAATAACTGGTTAAAACATGAATAGGGTTTCGGATAAAGACGCAACATAATTATGATTTCATTTTGGTAGCAATCATTTCTGTGAAGATTATTTGTGTTATTTACATGCCATACGACAATTATATCGGGTTGAAGTGTTGGTAAAATGACGCGCTCTTTTTGTTATAACTTTTTATTAAATAAGTCAATGATTAAATGCTAAGTCTTCGAACTATTTATAGGTTGGCTTCGTAGAGAAAGATGATAAAATTCAAATACAAATATGCCCTGGAGATGTTCCTGACGAAGACAAACTACGTAGGTCATATGAAACAGTAAAGTGTCTCAAGAATCGTGTACATATTGCCCGAATGTTACATTATTCATTTATTTTAACATTGTGAACCACAAAAATCTATTTACAGATTCAAGAAGATATCAAATAATATACAAAATAAAATTTCTTGTATAAAAGTTATACGAAATTTCTAATTATTGAGCATTAAAGACCAGGTCGACAACTAATCCTTGTAAACTAGGTAATGTGATCTATTCGGCCAGTGTAGACCCAGTTAAGCCAGCACATCCGCACAGTCTCTGATCAGATTGTACACTTTCTTACACTCAGTCAGAGAAGCATTACATCCAGCAGATAGAAATAGTTTTAATCCTTCCAGACTGCCTTAACCCGAAGTTTGATAAGGGTCTTAATTTCCCACCATTTCAATAAGTCCCATATTGACATTTAGTTTATAACAAGTATTTGAAACTTTTTAAAATATCAAATACGAAATTTAAGGTTTATATAAATACATAGCTATATATTGACAATATTATAAAATTGGTTACATTAGTAAGTTAGTTGAAACATTTCGTAAATACCCACTTTAAGTTGCGTCCTTTTATTAATTTCATAAATAAAGTTGTTTATATTTTACTGTGTCAAACTGTGTCTTTTTTTATTTCAACAGCAGTTACAACTAAAAAAACTACATTGACGACAACTGTGTCAGCGGAGGTAACTTCAACAACACAACCTACATGGCCAACGACAACAGAGATAAAACAAACAACATCATCGCCGCTACCACAATCAGCATCTCCCATGTTGCTTTCCACTGATATAATTTCATCATCTATGCCGTCGCTCATATCAGTATCACCACCATTATTTGGATCGACTTCAAAACAGATGTCAACAAACAACATAATAACCTTACTGTCTAAATCAACAATTTTAATAACCACACCTTCATTTCCGCCTAAAACGTCAATTTTTTCAAACACCTTTTCATTTGTTAGTAAACAAGCAACTGATATACCATCATCTACAACTAATACATTAAATTTGCCAGATAACACATCATCAGGGACGCCCAATAACAATGTTTATACGTCTTTGTCATCGCTCTTCAACACTATGTTGCAGCCAATTACTGAAACTCTCACATCAGTTCAAACATTGACAAATCTATCACATAAATCTCCTCAGCTCATTTCCGTATCAACCACGGCAACAAATGGTGATTTAAACAATAACAACATAACATCTGTCCCGAACACAGCAATGCCAATTCCTACAGACATATCTTTTATAAGTCAGTCACTATCGTCGACACTTAAAGCAATCCATACGACTTCTACCTCAGCAGAGCAATCAACTTACTTATCACAATTGATACAATCAGCAACAACAAGCCAAAGTCCTCCGACGTTATCCGAAATAGGTCCGTCCAGATCAACAAGCACTAAACCTGGAATATGTAACTTGAAACACATTTATTTTATGCAGTGTTTTTTACTACATGTACCTGAAATATTATAATTACATCGTTTTGTAAATGTGCGTTTTTTTGTAAAATTTCTTTATTCTCTATGTCGGTTTAAAGTCGAATTAGAACTGCCCGCACAATCAATAGTGTGTCGCGAAAATATATGCAATTACAGTAATAACAATATGTTCTTGTTACTGACTTTATCATCCATGGTTCCTCTGAATTATTTTTTTGTTTATCGGAAACTGGAGGTTTTTAAAATGTTTGTATTTTCACTTTAAATGCATTTACAGTTTCATGTCATGATACATGTCGTCATGACAGGCCCATCACACTATATTATCAAAATGTAGAACATGCAACCTTCTGTACAATTCTGAAGTGTTGTTTCCGTTTATAGTTTCTGACAGAGTAGATCTGTGTCCGTACCAGTACCTGGCACTCTCCAAGTACAACAGTGAAACTGGAATATACCCAACGTTTCGACAATACGGCAAATATTGCTATGAATTGCGATTAGAAAGAAAAGACTGGTTTGAAGGTAAGACTATTCTATTATCTTTACCGTGATCTGTTTGCATTAAACTCTAATAAAATGTGTAAAAACTTGTAGACAAACAATGCATTGCTGAGACACAAAATGTGTGGAACTCACTTTAATACAGATTAGTTGTGTTTCCCTTTTAGTGGTTAAAATATACACACATTGTGTCTACATTATAGTATTTTTCGATAAGTCTAGTTAGCTGTTAGAAATCTATGGCTATGAACTATCGCGCCAGTCGAAAACATTGTTTTTAATAAGTATAAACTTTACAAGACACACTGATTGAAGTGTGTTATTTATGGCATTTTCAAAATGTGATTTTATCTTCCTGCATTACTTAATGTATCATTTACTGGAGGTCAAATATCTAGGCTTGCTTATAATGAATTGATTATTCCAAATTTCTATTTGTATCTATTTCAAATGATTGTCAGTATTCTCTAACATATATCAGTCAGATTTGTGGCGGGAAACCTTTCATAAGCTACAAGTATACGTCTTCATAGCAATATCTAGGACTTTTGTTATAACTGTTTTATATCATGTAATCAAATGTTTGAAAAATGTCACTTTTCGATTCTATATTAATGTTTGGGTGATTCGAAATGAATTATTCGACGGCGTTTGGGCTGTTTTTATATCAGCCCTTTGCACTGTTATCAACTCTTTCGGCGTGAAAATAAGTAAATATACATGAAAATGACAGGTTCGTTGTTAAATTGAAGTAGACTTTGAACTATATTGTTGTGACATAACATGCATGTAAGTTTCTGGTAGGATTTTGTTAATTTAGATTGTTGAGACTTACACCTCTATAATATTATACCAAATATAATAAGACAATATCAAAAGTTAAATCTATTGAAGTGTGTTCTGTCACAAGAATATTGCTGTATCGGAAAAGGACTGCCGTACTTTTTATCGTTATATTTCTCAGCACAATCAGATTGTCGAACTCGGGGCGGAGACTTAGCAGAGGTCACAGACATTGCAACACAGGAGCGCATTTATGATATGATTACAACAGCAGTTAAAGGTTACAAGCCTGATATTTGGATAGGCCTTAATGATCTGAAACGAGAAGGACAATGGGAATGGGCTGATGGTAGGCAACTGTACACATTTAAACCGTTGCCTTAAAATAAACGATTTATTAAGTTTATGGATAATTTGAATAACTTGAGTTCAAACTACTTAAATTGCGATTTGTTGCCTCGCTTTAAAGGTTATTTGAGCATGTTTTCTTTTCTTTTTTAACTCAGTATTTACAACTATCTTTAATGTCCAGGTTTCAAGAATGTTGCTTTATAGGTTCGGATATATTGTGCGCTTGTGTAGATTAAGATATGTATGCTCCAAATTTTATTCAGTAAACTTATCCATGAAAACATTTAAAACAAATGGAAATTGATTTTTTATTTAATTACAACTTATTCAGAATAAGCCGTATTATTATTTATTTTAACACTTTATAAAATGTTGCAATGCAGCTTTACAATAAAAACAGATGTAGACAAGTAGAAAGTAATATTTCGACTCATAATTTCAGGCAACCGCTTGACCAAAGACAGCTTCCTTAATGGAGTGCATGGTGATCCAATTTTCTCTGATTTATTTGACTGCTTTTTAATGGATGGAGACAATGGATACTGGAAGAACACCGCTTGCAGAGCATTTTTGTTAGATACTCAACTACATCCATGGGTTTGTCAGTATAGTAAGTGAAGTCAGTTTAGTAAGTGAAGTGTATGCCCCCCAAGTTTGACCTCATAAGATCGAACTACAAATCTAGGGTTTTACACGACGGTGGCATTATGTTTTATATGTTTGTGTGCTTTTGCATTCAACTTTGTCCAGCTGATGGGTGGGTTGATGGGTTGGAGTTATTTCACCAAGACAACTTGTACTTGTTTGTTCATATGAGAACCTGTTGGGGCAAGTGTGAGGTTGGTGCACCCTGGTTTGAATCCCCAGTGGTAAATTGTTTTGCCACTAATCGTTCGACAGTTCTATTTTCGTTAGTGGTGTCTTATTTGAAATTGATATTGTCATAAACGCTTGCTGTGTCTACATTTTCGCTGCCTGCGGAGGCTGTGTTTTTAGTATGACTATTTCTGATATGCATATTTCATTTTTTTATACCATACCATGGATCAAATAGGCACACATCACGAATGGTTTAGTGTTTAGGATACCGTGTTGCAAAATAATGTGGAATTAGGTTAACACTCCTGATATGCAAAAACCGTTTGAAGGTGTACCTAAGAGAAATGCATAATTGTTGTTTTTATAAATAAACATAGATCATCATTCTCATGTTCTAAGTCAAGTTATGGCATTAGTAAGTTAAGTTATAACATGTATTTTGATACTGCACATATTCAACAAGTAGGTTTCTACTTATTAACACTGTCCAGGATTGGCCTTCGTATGGTAAATTTTGATGATAATCATTATTTCTACAGTTCTGAAAATTATGTGAGTATTTTTTGCATTGGTTTTAATATCGTCAATTGGCAACCTTTTCTCGGAAAGCATCATTTGAGCATATGCTAAACACAGTTACGCATTTAACATACATACTTGTTTATAGTCATGAACGAAGACACATGCATACTATAGTAAAATAAATGAAAGTATACAGCTGTGCCATATTTGTGATTGCCTGAATACAGTTCACGTATACTATTGTAAAGTTATATCTTATAAATGTCAGTTTAGATACATTAACAAGATATTTTTTGCAGAAATCTTATAGCAATAAAGAAAAGAGGCATACATCCAACGTGATAACAAAGCCGCAAGCCAGACATACAACCCAAGCAATCCAATCTGATAGTATAAACAATGGATCGGAGACAACCTTTAACAGAAGTTACAAGGAATAGCGATATAAACTTTTATGTGGTCGAAAACTGATCTATCTCAATAAAATTATATTTCTATTTGTCTAATTGTTAAACAATTAAACTTCAAGTACACTTGTGTACCAATGGTACATACTGTGTTTTTAGGATTTATATGTTCATAACATTATATGCAACATACATCTAATTGATTTTGGCGTTACAAAAAATAATAATTGCAAATTTAGTATTAAATCCAAAGCATCTGCGGATGAAATGCACAGCGCCAGAAAATCATGTTTTGCAGAAAGCACGACAATACTTTTGTTACTGTGACAAAAATGTGTGGAAACAAAGAGAATATAATAAGAGTTTCTAACTCTTCGTCTTTAACATTCAGTCTACACAAGGGAAGTAAATGCGTAATCATAGATCTGATAAATCTTAACGTAAAGTGGTTAAACGTAAAAATACGCGGGAATCGCGAAATACCAAGATTTTCATGATCCTGAATTTATTTCAATAAACAGTTTGTTGAACCCTATCTTATATTATATGTTTAATATACGCGACAGTGCAAAACTTCAGAGTCTTCATGACATTGTTACTCGATAAAGATTCATATTATCCAAAACGAAACCAGTTCGATAGAACTGTTTTAACTACAGTCCCCTTAATAATATGGTAAAAACTATAGAAAACAATGCCATTTCAAAGTATTGTTTTCTTAAACAAAGAAACTTGTTTACATGATAAAGTGCGCAATGATCGAGAAAATGATAAAATTCATGGTCGTGCCGTCTTTATTCGAGAAAATGATAAAATTCATGGTCGTGCCGTCTTTAACCTGAAAAAGAAAGAAAAACACGAATTATTACACGTTACTGAGCAATGAAGGAAGTGAACACATTAAGTTGTAAGCACAAACTAGCATACCACTGCTAAACAATGTTAGGTGTGTCCGTTAGTATGTGTTACAGTGAACTTTATGTTATCTTATATTGTTTTACGGAGAGTAAGCAATTACTGAATTGAGATGATCTCTAGTATTTCAAGTAAAACTTTATGTGCCTCTCTATCAAGTAAATATACAGCTTTTGTTGTTTATAAATATCGAATAATGATGCAAAGAGAACATAACTTATTTTCTTACCATTAATAAAAAAAGACTTTTCAATAAATCATTAAAGTAAATTGAACATTATTAACTATATATGAGGAGTGAAATAGTAATCCAAACGTCATTTCCTTATTCACTTTGATGATTTTATGACATCCTGGTTTCAGAAAAATCTTTGATATGACAAGCCAGAAAATTTCATTATCGCTGTTTAAAAATTGAGGACTTTATTATAGAACCTTAAAATGGTATGCTCCAATATAATTGCCGATTGCAAAAGTCAATATCAGTGACATAGTTCTGAAAAATAAAGATAAGTAATAAAATGCTAATATTTTTTTAGTGTTTCATTATTTCATTTAGTTAAGATAATTTTATTATTTATCTAATAGTATTTGATTATAATTTGTTTGCTATACTGACTTAGGACTAAACTGTCCCGCAATAACATCGACATTCAAAATAAAACCGTTACGATATAATACCGTATTGACATATCCACGGATGGCTGACAACCTTGTCCTCAATAATACCATCGCAGTATATGTCATCCCATTGTCCGTGTCTAAGCGGTACCAATATTCCACAGTCTTCTTGCTCGTGGTAAGCATCGATATATCTACCAGGCATCCAGTTTGTATAATTGCTTGAAACGCCTTTCAATTGAAAAGAAATGTCTGTAACTCCTGGTAGTTTTTTTTAAAGGATTCTTAATAGCTATATATGTATGACAATGCGATATTCTTAACCAAAACCAAAACAAACAAAAAATGGACGTTACAGCTAAATTAATTCTTTAAAATGTACTATAGTATATTAAAACGTGCTGAATATTGTAAATATCCCAACTATATTTTAGCTTTTCACTTTAGATTTTGACTTTATAATATCTAACAATTGTAAGTGATTGGTGTTGATCTAAATTTACATATCTCAAACATAAATTACAAACAAGTTGTTTCCAAGATACGTTTCATAGTTTTTCCCCTTGTCAGTCCAATATTTATGGACAATAAAATATTGTTTCCGATTTTTGAAATCAATTTTTTCCATTCACTTGCTCTATTTTTTCCCTGATTGCAAACGAATGTTTGGCCATAGATGTTGTTCTTAAAGTTTATTCTTTAAATTGCATTTTTTTCTAATGAATCGAATAGTCGACACGCCTTTCGCACAGCTCTTGTTAATGAGCCTTTGAATAGAACAAAGCTTCTGAAATATCTACCATACGTTTAATTGTTTCCAGCAATCGTTTTTGTCAGCATTTTCGTACCGACCCATTATATTATCTAAAACACTTTGCGATGTTAATGTTGCGCTAAATCTTAGGTTAGGGAGTAATGAGGAATATTTATAGGTGTCGTGATTGATAGTTTTCAAATGTGAATCACCTCTTACACTAATTATTGCTGTTGTCAATCACGCATTTTGAAGGGTGAAACAGCACTATTTAGTGAAAGGGGTGAAACAGCACTATTTAGTGTAAGGGGTGAAACAGCAATATTTAGTGTAAGAGGTGAAACAGCAATATTTAGTGTAAGGGGTGAAACAGCAATATTTAGTGTAAGAGGTGAAACAGCACATTTTAGTGTAAGGGGTGAATCAGCAATATTTAATGTAAGAGGTGAAACAGCAATATTTAGTGAAAGGGGTGAAACAGCACTATTTGGTGTAAGCGGTGAAACAGCACTATTTAGTGTAAGGGGTGAAACAGCACTATTTAGTGAAAGGGGTGAAACAGCACTATTTAGTGTAAGGGGTGAAACAGCAAATTTAGTGTAAGGGGTGAAACAGCAATATTTAGTGTAAGGGGTGAAACAGCAATATTTAGTGTAAGAGGTGAAACAGCACTTTTTAGTGTACAGGGTGAAACAGCAATTTGTAGTGTAAGAGGTGAAACAGCAATATTTAGTGAAAGGGGTGAAACAGCACTATTTAGTGTTAGGGTTGAAACAGCACTATTTAGTGAAAGGGGTGAAACAGCACTATTTAGTGTTAGGGGTGAAACAGCATTATTTAGTGTAAGGGGTGAAACAGCACTATTTAGTGAAAGGGGTGCAACAACACTATTTAGTGAAAGGGGTGAAACAGCACTATTTACTGAAAGGGGTGAAACAGCACTATTTAGTGTAAGGGGTGAAACAGCAATATTTAGTGTAAGGGTTGACATTAACGGCCGCTACACGACACCAGCAACGCTACTGTGTTAATTTAAAAAGGTAAACGAAGATAAAGATGAAAAAGAACTTTGAAAGCCACCAAAAAAAGAATTAAAATATGTTCGGTTTGTTTTAGCCTGTACATGAGCAGTAATGGAAATGCGTATAACTGTCCACGTCTAAGCCTGGGGTTGAGTGCATCTTAATATTAACGCAAATATAAGTATTTCGCTTACAGTAACAGCCTTCAAAGAGAAGAGCTTTCCTAAAGACAACGTTATCAAAAGCCGACAGTTTTGTTTTTCCTTTTTATTGAAAAAAAATACTACTAGCACAAACAACACTTTTGGAATAAAATCGTTTAAATTGAAGGAATAAAGAACATTGTAGGATGATTATATTATAATTAATTGTGTGCGTATGAAATATGGTAAAGAATCATGCAGTTTTTTAAAGAACGAAGTTTAAAATTAAACAAACTTATACATTGATTTTAACTTCTATGCATTTATTTAGCTGTTGTAATCTTTGATTGTTACGTTACCTGAATCCCATTGCCATTGTTCTTCATTCGTTCTGTCTCTATATCCTATCCATATATTCTGTGAGACGTGCAGCTGATACAAAAAAGAAGTGATGAAATTCTGCTGGTCCTGGTTTTCAATAGACAACATGTGGCCAGACTTGTTACGACAGTTCTCTTGTGCATGAACCCAAATATCACTTCTTGAAACATACTCGTAGCAGTATTTTCCGTGCTGTGCTATGAACCGCCGATCTGCCTGCTGCACGACAATGATTGGGCATGATCCAATGATGAGTTGTATAGCTAAAATAACAAAGTATGTTTAATCTAAAAGATCGAGTTATTATTTTGTTAGCAAACGTAAATCGTATAAAATTTAACATTTAGATAATTATTTACAGAACTTTCTAAAAGTGGATCAAATCTTAGACTAGTTATACAGACATAAAGACGATTCTTATTTGCACGACAGATAAACAGACATTATACTGATATTAGTTTCCGTGTCTTAATATTTCGCCATGTGTTTATTTTTATGTTCACATTAGTAGCGCTTTATATTCAACATATGAACACAAGGCAAATGTTTAAATAGTATACGCAAATCAACAGACGTACATGATAGACATTCATGAAATAAAAATTCACTTACTCGACGTCATTACCGGTGTAGGCGTTGTAGTCGTAGGAGGCGATGTGTGTCTAATGGTTGTTAATGGCACAATAGGAGATGTTGGTGCTACTGTTGGCGGAATGGTTGTAATTGTTGTTGTAGTTGTTGTCGTTACAGGTATCATCGTTGAAGTTGAAGTTGAAGTCGCCATTTCAACTTAAAAATACTTAATAATTAAGTGAAATGTAGGGATGTTGTTTTACATTTATTTAGTAAAAACTGTGCTCCATAAACATTCTTAATAAAGATACTTTAATTCAAATGTCTAAACCATTTTTAGTATTTCGTAGTTGTCGAGGTTTAACCATTAAAAACAGACGTTTAAGTTGTTATAACAATTTTTATCAAGCGAAATAGGTCAATATTTTGTCAACTTTGTTACCCCATCCTATCGCCATTTTAAGCAAATATGAAGTAGAGACAATAGTAATAATTATGTAAAAGTGATGAAAGCCAACGAACAAAACAAATGAAAATACTACCATTTCATCATCATCGGAATATGGTCTCCAGATAAAAGAATGGGTTTGCAAAGGGTTAACAAAAAAGACTCACTACAAAATTAGTATTTTGGTGTTGAAATAACCTCGCTTTTCATAAAAATAAAAAAAAATGCTGTATAATTTTGATCTTGGTTCCCTTTTTCTTTTTGAAGCAACCGTACGATGAAGGGATGAGCAGATGCTAAATTATGGTATTATTTTATCTGAAAATGTGATTTTGAAGTATTATTCATTGATCTTATGACTATACTTTCACCACGTCAATTTAAACCAAATAATGTATAAAATAAGTTGTCCTTGCCAATGTGTAAAACAAAATAAATAGTGTTATGTTTATGTATTTTTTCATGCGCTCCTACGAGTCCGATAATACCTTTTATCATTTAAATAATCTTTATAAAGGAAAACAAACATTACCACGCTTTTTATCGACATTTCCTACCTTTGTCGATATCGGGAATGCTGCCTTGGCATGTCTGAACTTGAACATTCGGCGTCATCGTAACGTAACCAAGCTGCAGTAGAACATTGTTTATAAATATAAATGCATTATATTGGCTGTAACCGAATGCTAAACATAAAACAGTAATATATGCATATCAGGAATCGCCACACTAAAAAAACACAGCCCCCCACGCAGCGAAACAGAAGAGAGGAAGAGAGAGAGCATGTTTTAAGTATGTCAATTCAAATAGGACGTCACAAACAACAAACGAATAAGAGAACCTTTGGGGATACCGCCTTGGAACGGTCAGTGGCAAATCAAATTGCCACTGGGGGTTTAAACCAGGTTCTATTGTGCACCAACCTCACACTTTCCCCAAAAGGTTCTCGTATCACAAAACAAGTATAAGTTGTCTTGATGAAATAACTCCAACCCACCCATCGGCTCAACAATGTTGCATGCAAAAGCACACAAACATATAAAACATATAAAGCTAATAGCATTGCAAAGCCAAAGGGTAGGTACTCAATGATCTTACCGAGACCAGAGCTCCTGGAGTAAAATTAGCAAGAACATGGTGACAGGGATAAAAGAAACGAATCGAGCTTCTAGGTTCTTTTAAGAAAAGATTTCCCCATAAACCAAAAATAAGAAATTTTTGTGTATTATGCAATCGTCAATGTTAATTTTAACATGTTTATTCCTTCGTTAAAAATATGATCACATCAATGGTATAAATTTAATCATTATTTCTGCATTGCTAGAAAAGTTTGTCAAGAAACTTTATCTTATTTGATAAATAACACATTCAAAAGTTAGTGATTTTAAACAGTGTAATTGCTTCTTCCATGATTGTGTTTTCTTTTTCTTAAAAGAAAATGGATGTTTAAGCACGATATTTTTGAAATCGTGACCATCAGCTGCCAAATGTAGTATTAACGTTGCATGTTATATTATATGACAAAGACCTATGGTTGTTCGCGAGGAATCACTGCGCTCAATATGTGATACATAATATCTAATGCTCAACCAATCATCAAGACAAATTACATGTACTAAAATATTAAGAAAAAGCTTTTACAATGTACAAGATAAAAACTTTCGAACTACATGTATTATATAGTTACGACATGCATACCAAAGTATATGGCTCATCGATTGAAAGGATAGTCCTGATCTACGACAGAGTTCGTTCAAGGAAACCCAGTATAGTATCTACTCCATACCTTTCCTTCATTTCCAATGGCACTGAATTTGGAATCTAATCCATCTATGATGTACAACGGCTTGCAATCAAATTCGTACATGTAGCCCGTAACACTAGACGATGTATCCGGTTTCTCATGGATTTCTAGCTCCACTTGATATGAGCAAACACATTTGTAGTCACACAAAACTTTTCCAATCAAAAGGCACAGACCAGCAACTGTCCGAATACTGACGAACCCCATCTTGCCGTCGAGTAAATCTGTAACCACATGAAGATTGTTCATCAAACCACACCCGAAACAACAATCCGTCGTTCAGAGAAAGAATGCCATGTGTTTGACAACTCATTTCAGGCATACATGAGGTAAACGTAATATTAACATGGTCTTGGTCTTGTAGTAAGCCATTTTTATTTCTGGTCTCATTAAACCTGTATGTTTTTTCATAATAGTTCGACCACAAGTCTTGGTTTCAAATCTCTATGATTAAAATAAAACCAAATATCGGTTAAATGCCTAATTTATATTAATTTCCTTTATGTTAGTAATATTTTTACTTATTTTCTTACCATTTTCTTATCATTATATTTGTGATAAACATTGTTGCGATCATTTCTTTCCGCATAACTTTATTTTAAAACTGGTGTAGATGATTGTGAGGCATATCAATTTTAATAAAACAATAAGTGTTAACAGAGTAGAACAGAAATTATCATTATATATTTCTGTTTTACTCTATTAACCTATGTTTTTATTAAAATTAATATGCATATGCAACAATCAAAAGTTCACATACAGTTACCCGATTAAACAGCATTATTACCTCTAGACACTAAAACGATTGATGTTGATCCTAAATGCGTTAAACTAATTTCATTCAAAGTGGTAATTTTAAAAATATGGCGATTGCATATTGAAATTATTATTATTATAAGTGCAGTTTCATAATAAAAGGGCCAATGGGTTTGTCACAACTTTTGTTTAAGGTTTGTGCTTTCGCCGCTCTTGACGGATTGGGTTAACATTAAAGATAATAAATGACATCAAAACGTTATCAGAAATCTTTACTAACAATTCATCGTTTGGACTAGAACGTGGGCACAGTTAGCTAATGTGGCGAATGGTATGCGTTCAACAACGAGTTAGAACCCATGGTTGTGATTTGCATCATGATCAGACTCATTCATATCTGTCAGTCATATCTGTTTTTAGGCAATTCCGTTCCTTGCTTTTAAAAGAAAATGGTGTTTGGTACACAAGTTAGAGTAATCTACATGCAGCACATTGCTTAAATATGTAAAGTATTTAAGTCAAGTAAAAGCATGTTATACTTCTTTACTTCTTTACTTACAAGTTGCAGAATAAAGTCGAGAAAAGTCCTAAAGCACGATTTTCGGATAAGTAACAACAAAACAAAAAGTTTACATAACGTCTGAGACTAAATTCCAAATTAATAGAATTATCAGTGAAAACAACCGCTAAACGTCAAGGTCAACATTATTGATAAGAAATTGGGTTATAACTTTAAACGTTTTAGTTTAAATAAACTGTAAAAATGCTGTCATGTGCAGTGAGTGAACAAGACAGTACAGTTATTAGATATTATAGGTTACTTACAGCAACTTATTAAGAATTAGATGTTAATATACGGTTATCTATCCTGACTATTGTTTATGTTCAAGGTGAGGTAAAGTCAGTATACGAATCTGTCTTGTCGGACAGTTTAACAAGAACGATATTTAAGAGTTGTATACAATGTTCACGTGACCATTGTCCTTATCGAGTCACATCAGAAAGTTTATTTCATAATTAACATATGTGTATACTTTTCAACCGACTTTTCATATATTTGGTAAACATTTATTCCAAGGGAAACAAATCTTAACACAGCACTCACGTCGCACAGTAGAGTTCTGTGTATATTGTCATATAACCTAATCATAATCAATGTTTGATGTAAATAGCTTTGACATTCAAACGCTAATGTAATCTTGGAGTATTTGAGAGAGATGATAATTATTATACAAATAAATACTAATGTTGAGGTCGATATGTGGTTTTGCGGACCTGGGTAGTGTGATATCGACCGAGGACGAAGTCCGAGGTCGATATCACACTACCCAGGTCCGCAAAACTACAAATCGACCTCAACATTAGTATTTACTTGTTATATCATATACCCTATGAATTTAAAGCATTCTGATCGTTTGATAATATTGACCTCAACAAAAAAGAAGATATTTTTTTATGTAGTATGTTACCAAAATTGAGACTAACTGGATAACAACAGATCTAGAACACAAAAACATTTTAACATTTAATTTTCAACTCTTACTACATTGTATTGTGTATGAATACAATCATATTTTCAATTTTCAATTGTCCACATTGTCTGTATGCCTATACAAAATCACAAAGAAAACGACTTTGCATGTCTTCACAAACGACGAAATGTAATGTCTTTAGTTATTCTGGTTACCATAGTAGTTAATGGTGATATTAGAACAGTTATTGAACACAGGAAGTGCCTAAGGCTGGACACTACTTGGAAATGGTCGATAGACCGGCATTTCATTATTTGGAATTTTAATATTCATGAACATGTCATCAAGTCCATCATCGAATGTATCATCCTGCTGAATATTCTGGATAATCGCCAATTCTTCTGATGACGATAGAGTTAAAGGAGGAACATTGTTCGTTGCACAGGTCATGAGACAGTTGTTCAGTGAACTTGTTCTGTCACTTAATGTTCTTGGTGCACAGATTGCTGAGGAGCTTTTCAAAGAAATTGTACTCTCACTTAATGTCCTAGACATTAATTTCTTGTAGAAATATCGGTCTGCCCAGAGTACGTCTTTAGCGAGGATTCGGACTTGTGTCCAGTGACAGTCATTATGTGTCTACTAGGTATCCGAGCACTGTCTAATACATGAACAGTTGTTGCACGCAATGAGTGATTGGTATATTTCTTGGATAAATCTGCAGCCTCACTTAGGGACTTCATCATAGATCCGATCTTGTTATGCCCCAGAGGCACATTGTTGTAGTATATGCCTTCTATTGGCTCCTTTCTGGGCTGTTGGAAGAACTGAATACACAGAGGGTTCAGTCGGCGCACGTATTTGACAAAACTCTTCACTGGGCATCTATCGCTATCTGAAATAGAAAATGAGTGTTTTGAACAAAATGCAAAGGTTGATACTTTATGGGTCAAGAAAGGGCCCGTTTTGAAACCATTAAATTAACCTTATACTAGACAGATTAGGACATTTACAGAAAAACTAGTTACAATTAATAGATATAATTTATGACTATTATTAAATACAGTATTGCTAGAATTTTTTTTAAACTTTATAAACTGAATCTATTTATATTCTACCAAAGTATTCAAACAATCTATTTAATTAATGTTCATGGGTCAATATCGGATCAATTTCAAGCCAACATAAAACCTTTACTGGCTTTAGACAAGATGTTTGGTGACTGGCAACATTTTGTCAGACCACAATAATTCACATAGAGTTTTAACCGACTACACATCACTCTATCAATGTGATTTACTGTCATAATCCATTATTATAGTTATGGAAGTATTATTAAAACAATGTATAGAAACACATTTCCATCGTTAATACCTTTCACTTCATACATATGGCCCTCTGCGCCAGAATCATCATCCTGGTGGTTTTTTGTCCTCTCATCTGTGAGATAAACGTATCTATCTCCGGCACCATCTGTAGTCAAAGCGAAGTCAGACCTCTTCAAAGATCGCAAATTTTCGCGTCCACGCCGCCCAAAGTGGATCATGAGGTCGATAAACACCCGAAAATATGCAAAATTTTGACTGGTTACTAACAAGTATTTAAGGTAGGTGTATAATAATTTAGGCATTTCTTAATATGAACTAAGGCACTTCCTCTCTCGGAATCGACAACCGAAAACTAAAACTAAAACTACAGTGAACAATGGCTGCTCATTAACATTCTGTTGGTATCTTTTTAACATTTTTAATGTCAGCATTTTAGCAAATGAATTTAACTAAAATCTAATTTCATTCTGTTGTAATGTTTTATTTTATATTACAGTTTATGGATATGGTGAACATAATTGATACTTTAGAAGCATTAGATATAAAATTCTGTATTCATATACTATTATGTATACTGACCGCAAATAAAAAGTTACCACTTTTACCATTTGCATTGATGTATTGAAACTATTCAGTATCGCGAAATAGCACTAGTACATTCTTGCAATTTTGGGTAACTCACTGTCATCAGGTTTTTTTCTGCTGAATTTACTTAACAATTGAAAGTTTCCAATGTTTTCTTTTAAGACAAACACTAACGTTTATTTTCTCAACCTTTGAAAATGGAAAAAAATCAACAAAATGGATACCATGTAACTTGAAATTGACAGAATGGTGGCAACATAGTAATTGTTTCAAATTTCATCATAAGTAGAAATTCCTATAAATCAATTCAAATTTAATCAATTACTTACAGCCGTTAGTTATTATCAAAGTAATTATCAAAGTGTTAACTTTCTATTGACAAGGAGTATATATACACTGTATGGTAAACCCCCTCATTTAGACCACACTGATATTAAGACCACCTTCATAGTAAGTATCCTATTTTATAGTTTTGATATACCTCCCCAAAATATAAGACCACTCAACTATAATAACCACTGTTTCCCAGTCCCAAAGGCGGTCTTAGCATTAAGTGGTGATAATTGCCACTATAAAGTAAATTCTAATAATTCTTGGTATTGCACAAAGATTTATTTCACAAATAAAATTTAAAAAATCGAAGTTACCTTGAACAACTGTAAAATCAGTCACATTTGAATAACCAGTCAATAATCCTATGCTATTCATTAGTAAATATACCTTTGTAAAATCAAATAAACCATGTTTGAATTAACCCTTTCCTCTATATATATGCAAAATTTTATTGCAGATCCTGGTCAGGCAGAACACACATGCCATGTAATCAGGATCTACACTGTTTGCTTTCTGGTCAGAAATAACCTAATAATTCATTAAACAAACAGTTTGATATCTTTTTAGTTCATATCTAATTAAAGCTATACTGGTATTAACCCTTTACTTGATAGATCTATACACCTTTATTGAAAATTAAACAGTGTAGAATTTGATCAGCGGGCACAGTCGTCCCATCTGATCATGATCTGATCATGATCTACACTGTTCGCATTCTTATATATGTATTATTTCTAACCAAAATGAAAACAGTGAAGGTCCTAAGGACGATCAGACATTACAAATGTGCGAAATAATCGAGATCTACACTAGTCACACATGCAATAAAATGCATACATATTGAAGTCAAGAGTTATGATAGTGATTCATATTGTACTGCATCAGAGGCCTTAGAGGCATAATTTTGTCAACAATGCTGTCAACATAACTACAAAAAATGTGTCCAATGCAATGATCAAAAACATAATCCATCTACTGAAAGCCAAAAGCGGTCATCAGCCTTTTTTCTTTTGCCGATGACCCATTCTGGCTTTTAATAGATGGTACGTAAAAATAACCATTAGTAAAATTATGGAAAATAAAATGTTTGTCAACAGAACTCCGTACATCTTAAACAAATAATGTGTCCTAGGTATGCAATGCTCAAGAACATATGCAAAAATAACAATTTTGTCAACATTACTTACACATTACTCATACAAAAATGCATCCAAGAACATATGCAAAGTTAACAGTTTTGTCAACATTACTGACACATAACTCATACAAAAAATGTGTACTAGGGATGCAATACTCAAGAGCATATGTAAAAATAACAATTATGTCTTCATAAATCTCACATACATGTAACTCATACAAAAAACACATCCTATGGATGTAATGGTCAAGAACATATGTAAAAGTAACAATTTTGTCTACATTACTCATAGCAAAAATGCATCCTATAGATGTTGTCTGATCAGGATCTAAACTGTTCGCTTTTTTATTCATTAGGTTATTTCTGATCAAATTGCGACCAGTGCAGATCCTGATCAGATGACACTGATGTGCCAGCTGATCTGGATCTACACTGGTCGCACATGCGTATTTATGGAGGAAAGGGTTAAAAACAGAGAAATACCTATTTTTTTTACATTTTCACAAATTTGTTTTCTATCTGTTAAGAAGTATTTAACTAAGATACCCCTCTTTCTGTACCAATCAGATGGTACATAGTGAGCTTGTGATTTTCTGTAGTATTTCGAATTGTCATTTTATTCTACTCTTCCACACACACACATTCTTGGAGACTGAATTCTTCATTTAATATCTTTCAGAGCATTACAAGTTTTCCAATTAAACTTAAACAAAGCATTATGTTGGCATGTTGCAAAGTAAGTTTTTAAATATATATTTGTAGACAGTCTGTGGTTCAATCTGTCAGTCTGTGGTGCTATGTTGTCCAACAATTGCAGTGGAAGATCTGGTCACATAAAAACAATTTAACAGCAAAATAATGAGAATCCTGGGCTAGAAGTCAAATTCTTCAAAGAAGACCTTGGATGTTCATCAACAACTTAATGTTTTCACACAGCACCGCCCATAAAAGTTGCTGAGTAGTTGTTTGGCTCTTTCCAACCACTTGTGAGAATTAATGATACATTACCCATTAATTCATTTAGTTTTTGCAGATTTTCCACGTTGACAGAGAAAACTATCAAAATATAAACGCTTTGTATGTTCCAACTTGTGATGAAGAATTCAAATACAGTGGAGGCGTGTCAAATCATGCCGCAGACAGCTGAAGTTGCAGACTGGCTGAAAAAGTAAAATATTAATATTAATGATGAACCACATTTATGTAAGTTTTAACACTGAATAACCTTCACCTGTATTGCACATATAGAAATACAAATACAACTTTTAAAATAAAAGATCTATCATTGAAAAATTATTCAGATACAATGGTATTTAGAATGGTGAAAGATTTGAGATGTGTTAAGGAAATTTATAAGCTACAATACTATGTTTATTATTAATAAAAGAATTTTAATAAAAATAAAACCATAAACCTACAAGAGTACTTTTGTTTGCATGGTGCCAGTCTTTGAATCAGACACTTCATTGTGATACTGCTGTCAAAGCTGCACTAACCCATGATTGACTGTGTCATCTTTCTAGCATCACCTGGACCTGAAATATGACAGGAAGAGTTGAGAAATTATTCATCTTGTAAACATTATATTTAACATTTTACTCCAGATAATATGCCTTTTATCACATGGGCTACCAGTATAGATCCAGATCACCTACCACATCTGTGTCATATGATCTGGATCTAAACTGTTAACGATTTGTCAGAAATAACCTGAAGAATCTAAATGCAAGCTGTTACGTTCTGATCAGACAGAATGGTTTAAGATCTAGTCCATATCTGATGGCTTTCATTTGGGTATGGAAAACATTTGGGTTGTTTAAAGTGTTTGAAGCCCAGTGGCTTCACTTTTGAAGCCCAGTGGCTTCACTTGGGTATGTAAAATAGTTAGATTTTTTAAAATGATATTAATGAAAGAAAAAGAAAGTATAAAGTCTGAATTATTTGAACAAGAAATACCTGGGAATGGCATGAACTATTCTCCCCAAAATACCAAAGAAATTTCAGAACACCAAAATTAATAAAGATATGACAAAATAGTGGTTCATTAACCCTTTAATAAACATTTCCTCCAAATGTGGTAAACACGGCTACGCCGTGCATGAACTTTAAATTTGCCACAAGATTTTAATAAAACATCAAATGCCTGTATTGAAGAATTTCACTTTTCCTGAACACCACTTCTTTAAATATGTACTATTACCGGTATATTAATCTAAAACTTTTTATAAAAAGGAAAGAAATTTTAACACACATCAATAAAAATATTAAAGGATCATTCAAAGACATTCCCAAATACATGTTGTTATTTTTAAAAATCATCACTTGCAATGGTTTAGTGCACTTAAACCCTTTTCTCCAAAGATATGCCTTTTATCAGGAGCAAAAAATTAGAGTCAAATCAGCCTGCAAAATCTAAAATGTATACAGTCTGGATCTACTATGTTTGCTTCTTTATGTAAAGGATCTAAAAGCAAACAGTGAAGATCCACAACTGCATCAAAAACTGTTGGTGTTAATCCTTTACTCCATAGATACAATTATATTACATGGGCAATTGTGTAGATCTAGATCAGATGGCACATTTGCGATCATGTTTTGCACTTTTCACTTTAAAATTTATTAGTTATTTCTGACCGAGATGTCACCAGTGTAGATCCTGATCAGATTGCATGAATTTGTCAGCTGATCTTGATCTATACTGGTTGCATACAAATTAAATTGTGTATATATGGAGAAAAGCATTAAGTTCTTGCAGCAATTAATCACTGGGAATCACAACTTCACCCTGCCTTCAACTTCAAAAGTTACAGTAGCAAGTGCTTGTAAAAAATTTATTTCTTTGGGAAAAAGATTTGTAGTTACAACCTTTTGATGGAATTCGGAATTTTATCATGGTTAGAAACTCAATTTGATAATGGTAAATCATGTTAAATAACTTTACGGTCTTTCTTCTGTAAAAAAGGAATATGCATATCAGGAATAGATCGTTAAAATCTAGAATCTCAACGCTATAGTATGGTACATTATGGGTGAAGCCAAATACTAAAATTCAGGCTATCGCGGAAAGTCTGTAACAGAAAATTCCGTAAATCAATTAATCTAATTAATAGTTAGTAATTAATTTTTATGCCATTGCAAAATGTGATTTTTAAATAATTATTAGATATATATATACCGTATAAGTGGTTATTTCTGCGGCGGCTTTATTTCTGCTATTTCTGCGGTTAAATAAATGACCGCAAATTTAAAATCCGCAGAAAATTTATCCCTTTGTGAACTTTATAACGGTCACAGTGCATTCTACATTTTGACTTGATAAATGTGTAAAGTAATAACGAATGACGACACACTTTTTTAACGAGTTGCATACAAAAATAGATGAAACGAAAGGCTATGTACAACAGTTATAAATGCTTTATTAAACAATATTTGAATAAACGATTACATTCAGATTTTCCATTTGCAGCTGATTGGTAACTCAAACATGATAAATGTACATGTATTAGTACATGTACATGTATAAGCTTTTACTATATTTATATAAGTATGTATGGCAACGGCATCGATCTTTATATTTCCACTTAATTTATATTAACTTATATTTCCGCATAATTTTAGTCCAGTTATGAAAGAACTTGATGCCGCAGAAATAAAAACACCCATGAATTTTAACAAAACCAAAGGATTTGGAGCCCGCAGCAATAACCACTTATACGGTAGGTATTTTCTTAAATATTTGGGTAACAGTTTTGGGGCCATTTGTCATTTTGACAAAAAGTTTCCATACATACTCCTTTTTACGCATGTGTGACCATTGTAGATCCAGATCAGCCGGCTCATCTGTGCTGTCTGATCAGGATCTGCACAAGTTGCATAATGGTCGGAAATTACCTAATGAATAAAAAAGCGACCATGTTAGATCTTGATCAGACGGCACGAATGTTCCGGCTGATCTGGATGTAAAATGTTCGCACACGCAATAATGGTGTTTCTATGGAGAATGGGTTAAAACACGGCTTTGTCGTGCCTGTAATTAAAAAAATAATGAGAAAATGCTCATCAAAATGTACCTCATTGCAAAACACTGTTTTGTCATTTATACAATAATTGAGATGGGAATTTAGTTTAACACTTGTTGCTTAGGTACTTAGTCAGGTTAAAAATAAAAAATCCATGTACAAGAAGCGGCATAACTCTGTCAAATTTGATCTTAAAGATTTTGGCATCAAGTGTTGAATGCAAGTAAGCAATAATTATTAATCTATTTGGGTACACAGCTTCACTATGTATTAAAAAATAAAAACTGAAATAAATATTATTCTTTAGTTCTTGCAGCAATTTCCCTCTTTGGGAAACACGGCTTCGCCGTGTCTCAAATTAAAAATTGTTACAGAAGCAACTTCTGGTAAAAATTTGTCTCTGGAAAACACAGATGTTTTTTGCAATTGTTATGTCAAACATTTGCTTTAATTTGTATCTTTTAACCATTTCCTCTATACATACCATTTAAGGTGTGTGTAACCAGTGTAAATCAAGAGCAGCCGGCACATCCGTTTCATCTGATGAGGATCTGCACAGGTCACATTTCCGTGAGAAATAACCTAATGAACAAAAAATCGAACAGTTAAGATCCTGATCAGATGGCACAGATATGTCGGCCGATCTGGATGTAAACTGTTCGCGCACACAATAATGGTGTAACTATGAAGGAAAGGGTTAAAACACAGCTTTGTTGTGCGAGTATTCAGTTATTCATTGCTAATTCTTTCCTTGGAAAACACGACTTCGCCGTGCCCGTTTTTAAATTGTTACAGTTGCCAAATGGTTCCTGTTGCAAGTAATTGTTGAAAATAATCTGCAATCAGGGCTGGACAAATTTTGTTTTTTTGTAACTAGTACATAACTAGCTGGGTAAACATTTCAGCTTGTCCCACTTTTGCGCAAATAAGCAAATTCTGATTGGTCAGTATTAACAGTAAAGAAAGAAACAGGAAATTCAAGAGGAAGCGTAAAATGGGGGCTTGATAATGTTAAAATAGATCTCAAAACATGTTATTTTGTAATAAACTTATTGCTGTTGTAATATGATATGCATATGGTGCTAAAAGAGAATGGCGCATATCAAATTAACGTTTAAACTAGTCTACACTAAAAAATTGAGCTAGCCCACGGACAACCAATCAGATATTTTGAGATTGTCCGATACAATTTTCAGCTTGTCCAAGGCGTCGGGCTAGTGGGTTTGTCCAGCCCTGCATAGTCATGTAAAGGAAGGGCAAATTCTGTGCTGTTTCAGTGTTTGTACTGTTTATTAAGGGTAAATTAAAAAAAAAAACCTCTCCAGGAGTTTAATTTTTCTCCTATTCCAGTTTCATGCTCTTTGAACCAGATTTCTCACGCATCTTTCATATGTATACTTCAAACTGAAATACAAATCACAAAAAAAAACAAATTTTATAAACGATATTATTTGCCCAATGCATGCATACCTTCCGATGACTAAATTTATTTTCTTAGTGACAGACTTCCTTAAAGTCGCCTGGCTGTCGGACCTGTCCGGTAAAATTTGGACTTGTCTGATGTGATTTCCAATGTTGTAGGACCGAATGTCCGGCAAAAATTTGATCTGCATATTCCAATTTTACTCGCTAAATTACAATTTTACTTGCTGTTTTGATTCGAGACTGTTCCGAGGGAAATGAGTGAGGATATCGGAATGAAATATTTTACGTATTCGTCATAATGACAATTTGTACCACTGAAAAAACAACAAAAACACCCTTAATACTGTGTTTTGCTTATTTAATGTGTTAAATGTTTCAGTCAGACAGAAATTGATTCGGTCAGACAGATTTTTACATCTTGTCTGACCTCATGTCTGACACTTTTTTACAACTTTCGGGAAGTCTGTAGCGATCATTACACTCAAACATCTGGGACCCAGGCATGTATACAAAAGCTCGACACAAACTATTGGACTGTGAAAACTAAATAAAATAAATAAATTTTCAAATTTATACCAATTAATTAATGGTCAACACGGCTTCACCATGCAACACATTTGAACTTGTAACAGTTACTTGTTTGACAAAGCAGAGGTGTAGAATTCCACTCGACCGCTCGTCATGGCGAGTAAATGATCCGTTGGGTCGGGCGAAGCGGCCGAAACACTCGACCGGCTGGGCGAGTAAATTTTTCAGCAAAGCACATGCATTTTCTTCAAAAAATGAAATATTTTCACTTTGTTTACAAAATACAAAGCTAAACCCTCAAAAGGCATCAGGACCAGATATGATTCCAGCACGCCTTTTGAAGGAATTATCCAAGGAGTGTGCAGCATATCTGACCATTATTTACAGGAAGTGCCTAGCCAGTGGTAAAATTCCAGATATATGGAAAAAAACAATGTCTCTGCAGTCTTCATGAAAGGAGAGATATTCAAGGCAAGCAATTACAGACCGGTCTCCCTTACATGCATCGCATGCAAGATGTTGAAACACATTATTGTGAGTAACATCATGAAAAAAATCTTGACAGTAGCAAGATCCTGACAGACAACCAACATGGGTTTAGGCGGCGACGAAGCTGTGAGACTCAGCTACTGACGCTGACCAATGAGCTAGTCCAGTCATTGGATAGGAGATTCCAACATGACCTAGCTATTCTTGACTTCTGTAAGGCGTTCGATAGAGTTCCACACGGCAGTCTGATCCACAAACTCCACTACTATGGAATTCTAGGGCCAGACACTTAAATGGATTGAGGCTTTTATATCAGGGCGCACACAGCGTGTCATCGTTGATGGAGCCACATCAGAACCAGCACCCGTTATCAGCGGAGTCCCTCAGGGAAGTGTTCTCGGACCAGTCTTTTTATTGATCTTCATCAATGATCTGCCATTACCATGTCTTGGCTAAAGTTAGGCTATTTGCGGATGACTGTGTTGTGTACCGAGAAGTAAGGTCAAAACATGACTGTGACATACTACAGAAAGACTTGGATAAGCTAGCAGAATGGGAGGAAAGCTGGGGTATGGACTTCCACCCAGAGAAGTGCAGTATCCTAAGAGTCCATAGGAAGAGAGAGCCCATCCAACATAATTACTCCTTGAATGGAAATACACTAACCATTGATACCACGTCAAAGTACCTCGGAGTAAATATCAACAAGGACCTCTCATGGAAAACCCAAATAAACATCATAGTGAAGAAGGGCAACATCACTCTTGGCTTCCTGCGCTGAAACCTTAGAGTAAGCAGCGAAGAGACCAAAGCATGTGCCTAATTTCCACTAGTGAGACCTTCCCCGGAATACTGCTCCACAGTGTGGAACCAATGAACCAAGGATAGGATCAACAAAATTGAGATGGTACAAAGAAGAGCTGGCAGATATGTGACAAACAGATATCACAACACCTGCAGTGTATCATCCATGATTGACCATTTTGGGTGGGAGACCTTAGAATTCAGGCATACAAAGGCCCAGCTGACCAATCTCTATAAGATCATTTACGACCTGATAGATATACCTGCTGATGAGTACTAAAGTCTTGACTCCAGCATCAGGAAATACAAGATCAAACCACAACAAGAAGATACGCCAACCAAGAACATTTACAGCGTATCACAGGAACTCCGTCTTCTCACGTATATGTACCTTCTCTATATGGAATTACTTCCAGCAACCGTAGCAGAAAGCCCTACCTTGGTATTATTCAAGCAGGGACTGTCAAAGGTACACTTCTAGAACTTCAGCCAGGGCCCAGCTACAAGTACCTCCTAGTGATTCTCAGAGCTGTGCCGGCCGCGACCACCGTAACCGGAGAGGTTTGAGTTGACGGGGCGAAAACGTAGCTGGTCAAATCTTTTCAACTTAATTCTAATTTTTAACTATTAATCTCTTCTTACTTTCCTCTTTACTTCACTAATATTTCTTATTCTTTGACCTGTAACCACCCGTCGCGTAATAGTCAAGTGTGACTGAGACGATGTACGATGTAGATGTAGATTTGTCTTGTTGACGACGAAGTACCTGGACTCAATATTTAAAAACCGAGAAGAATGGAGCTCGGTCATTTATATGATTTGCTAAAATGGAGACTTGTCTTTGCGCTTAAAACAAAATGATAGTTAGTACTCGCTTTACCTACATGCAGTCAGCATAAAGATGTAATTTTGGGAAATTAAGTCGAGTTTAAGCCGGTTATATGTCGTTACTTACCAATTGCAGAAAAAGATTTATAAAAGAATTACTTCGTGTTAAGTCCTTTGAACACCCGTGTTGTGAACTCCAGCAAGAAACAAAACATATGTAAATGTACATTAAAATAACGTCGTAGACTTCATGAAAAATGGTATAATTTTCAGCGAAAGCAACGGTTAAATGTTTATGTCTACACACGTGGAGATAAGAAAATGGGTTATTATTTTGAAAATTGTTAAGTTTAAATAAATTGTTAAAATGTTGTCGTGTACATTAGATAATTTATACAAAGCTTTTATTCTATTAATGTTTGAGTTTGATGTTCATACATGTCTGGTTATTCTGTCTTTGGCCTTTGAGAGCTAAAGGCAATACAAAGAACATTTTGTCAAACAATAACAAATTGTCAATCTAAGTATGTGATATTTGTGGTTTTGTAGCGAGGATCACGTGACTTTGAGAGCTAACGGCAACACAAAGAACATTTTGATAAACAATTACAAATTCAATCAAACCTATGTGATATTTAAGTTTTTTGACGATGATCACATAACTTTAAGAGCTAAATGCAATACAAAGAACATATTGCAAATCACGCTTGGGGTAATATTTAAATGCTTTTTACAATAATCACAGGTCCATTGTTCTTAAAGGGAGATGTGCAGGGTCGAGAAGGTGTACTCGGTAAAATCGTAAACAGATCGAGCTATGTAAGACTTACGTGTACTTTTCACTAAACTCTACAATTCAAACCCTCCAGGAGGAAGTTTTCGGTTAATTTTACCATTTTACCGGACCTGAAAACAATCCGCTGAAGAAATCCGTATACAAAAACACATTCTATATTTAGCGATCATTCTATATTTATCTCATCGCTGAGCTTACTATTTGTGGTGGCCCAGGCATTCTGAAACAAATGGCGACGTCGATAGTCGGCAAGGTACACCGAGTGCGTATTTTGGTTGAAGTGATCACGTGACAATCCCAAAAACCACCGCGGCTTTACGCGGGAAATACAAAAATAGCTAACCTATGCGCATCGCATAGGATAGGAAACACCATTTATATATCTTTTTTTAAAATAAAATATTGGTTTGAAATATTTCTGGTGTAAATTAATATTCGAGCTTCAAATCATGATATTCAACTGATTAATAACCCTTTTCGCAAATCTGTTCCATTCATCAGTCCTGCACATCTCCCTTTAAAGAGTCACACAAGACTGTTTGATTTCTCAATTTGCATACACGTATCTATCACATTCTTATAATTAGTTGGCTGACCTTAAAGTTAATCTAAGGGAGAGAAATCTTATGACAACACTCAAATCGCAGAGAAGAGTTATGATACCTTAGGAATTTTATCTTCGTCATCCTTTCTTCGTGGTTATTAGCGTTTTCTTTATTTCTAATTAAATATTCATTTTGCACTTTTATGTTGACAACAAAAACGACAAATTGTTCTTGTATCCTTTTCTTGTTGTCTTTATATCGATCTCACCTGCGTTGAACAAAGTGCATATATCAGCGAATGTAACAAAACTGATAAAATTCGAAGGAAGTGCGACACAGTTACCATCACTAGTTTTCGAAGATTAACTGGTTATTGGCCGGGGATTGGTTCCGCATGTTTTAGTTCAAGGAAAGCCATACATATATAGTGCTTTAGGACGAAAACATAGTGTCGTTTTGTTTTGCATGCGCGAAAACGGCTGGGCGAAAAGTCACAACAACAAATAGACAACAAACGCAACATGCCGATAAAATACATGAAATAAAGTCAATTTGCACAGCGACAATACAACAAGATGAATGTCGTTACATCGCCTTTCTTGTAATACTAAATGATATTATATATAATACATGTATAATGTCCTCTGTCACATAAATTTGAATAATATCATTGATTTTTTTGTTATAATGTATATTAAATGTACATGTTAATTAATGTGTGTATAATTATGTGTTAAGACATTAAAAAATCGATGCGTCAATCGATGCTTTTATAGAGGAAAACTGCATATCTTTGCTTAAATAGATCATATATACATTTCAAATCTAAACAGTAAAGTATTGTTGTTAATAACGTTTGATATATGTTGATAAATATATGCTGACTTGACTGTTTAGATTTTATATAGATTATACGATTTAATTTATACCGAACAAAATTTTAGCAAAGATATGCCAAAAAGCGTTAAACATTAATGTTTTACCATACTTACGCGATTTAAGGTTTTATAATGGCAGTATTCATTGCACTTTCATTGACAGAAAAGAAAATTATCGAAAACTCTCTAGCAGGAAAGCGCAGTCAAAAACTGCACAAATGTAATAAAAGTATGTATCTTTTACATATTAAGTTAAAGCGAATGCAGGCTTCTATTTTCTATAGAAACGTCTTAATAGACTCTATCCGACTTGTTGCCCTACATTGTAGCCATGCGCATGCGCAGTTAAAAATAGATAGATCTATGGTGTTCATTGTAAGATAAAAAATAGAAAGGCGTTCTATTGAAATTAATTGGTGAGGAATTTGAATTTTCATAACTTCTGATCGGCTACAAATGTAAAGCAACTTCTAGAAAGCATTTTTGAACAAATAGCGAGCAGTTTGGGCGCTTCGGTAATGAATAACAAAACACACTTTAATTTACAGGTTAATGGCACTTGAATGCCATTCTTTCAGCTTAAGAACAAAACAACCACGACACATTTAAAGGCTTTTGCATTTAAATAAATGAAATCGAGTGTTTTACAAATGTATGCACCAAGAAGGTTACACAGTAATGAGAGTATATCATTGGATATTTGTTAACGTTCTGTATTTTCTGAGAGTGGACGTGCCTGAAATGCTTATTTAACTCTTTCAAACTGAGTAAAGATAATGCATAACATTGTCACTGTGAACAAAGATTAATTTCTGAAACTACTATAGAGGCGTCATGTTTCTTTACAGCTTTTTGCAGAGATGATTCACTCGACAACTCTTGTCAGCTTAGGAAATGATAAACAAAGAGTTGATCGTTTCAACAGTTTTGGCAAAAATCATCAATTATGAATGATTACATACCTGTATTATTTTCGTTATCAGTGCAAAGTCAGTATTATAAAACGGTTAAATATATAGTTATATATGCATGGCATGCGTGGTCACACTTAGAAAACACAGCATCCCCACACAGCAACAAGATAGCGAGGAAAAGATAGAATGGGTTTGCACTATGATCAAGACACCACAACTTGTTGATAATTAGTGCGGTGTACAAGAAAGCTTGAATGACCGTCATATAGCTTGAACATTCTACAAAATATGGCCATGTGGAACTAGTCTAGGTGGGACCGAAATTACAGAAGGTAAAAACTTTAATAGATGCATGTATTTGCGATAAACTCGATTTGTCTGAACTTCGTAAATGATTTATATCGGCAAATCATGTGTGCGCGTTCTATTTGTAGAAACGCAAACAATAATTTGTCTGTACATTTACGTCAAATAAGAAAGGTTTTTCTTGTAAGAAGTTTCCTGCTAATAGCTAACAATTCCCATTTCCTTAAAATCCGCAACGTCTTGGTGTGTTTTTGTTTGTCTGTTTGTTGGTTTGTCTATGTTAAAGAATATCAAAAATTGTTATATACTGGGTGATCCATCATATCTGATACCCTTCTGAAATTTAATAGCGTTTATATCATCAAACATAGGCATACAATTTTCACTTAACAATAAACTAGAGGCTTTTCAGTTTTGTTTGATATACAACACACTATAAAACGTCACAAAAATTTCATTTTCAAATAGTAAAATAAAATTAATATTAAAAATATGCTTTTGATAAAAAATAAGTGCTTAATAAATGAGCCTGGCTCTTATCGTGTTTTGTACTCCAGATGTTCTGATCTTGATAATACAAAGCTTTCATACTTGACAATACAATGTTCTTCTTATGTTTATATGTTTGCGTGCTTTTGTGTTTATTTTGGCTTTTCGCAATGTTCTTCGTCTCCAAAACAAATCAGTAAGCTTTAAATTAAATAATGGGTATTCTGTGAAGTAGAAGTAATTTTGTAAGAAATAATTATATTTTGTTCAAATTATCTTCATATTAAGTGTATGGCGGAAGCATAAGTGGCATACATTCCTTTAAATCGTGTTTTGGTCAAATTTTGTCAACTAAGCTGTTTACTTGTGTTGATGAGATGCATTAACATTCACTTGCTAAATCAAACGGACCTTTAACTATACTGAGCCAAAATGAAAACTTAACAAAAATAACATGGATAAACTAATATAACTGTTACATTAATGTGATCCAGTATCTATCGGTTTAAAAAAGTAACAAGAAAGAAGAATACGTGGTTTTGGAATATTTTAAGCGTTAGATGTTGTTCTTTTTTTTAAAAAAGGGAGGTAATTTGCAAAAATGAATATTGTATCTTATTTTTTGCATCAATATATGTTAAATATTGTGTTTTTTTTCTTCTTTACATGCCATAAACTTCTAAATTTGACAAAAAAATCTGTGTGAGACTTACATGTCAAAAATTTTCGATCATTCTATTATTTATGAAAGAGGAGATAACATTGACCCCTGTGAAAACATATCAACATATGACTGGTTTATCAAATGTCCAGATATGTGGAAATACCGCAAATTAAATGAAAGATAAAATAAAGCATCGCTTAACAAATGTTTTGAATTTAAAAACTGGATTTCATTTTTGTTCAGTATAGTTACAAATTTTGTCACTGTCGAATACTCTAACATTTCTATTAACATCTTTTTCTAATAGCACTTTTTGACTTTGATAATTCTTACCTCAAATAAATTCTTTTGATGAATTATTAGAACAACTTGCACTATAAAATGAATATTTGAGTAACTGTTTGATTTTTGTTGTGGCTAATGGTTTAAATAGTTGTCACCGGGGTTTAAACCAGATTCTATGGTGCAACAAATTCATACTTGCCCGTCAGATTAACTTAATATACAAAATGTTATCGTGAGTTATAAATGGATCGTTTGATCTAAGACTTATGATTAATTATTTGCTAGAAATAAAGAAGCCAGAAACTCTCAAAATCCGATTTCAGTCAACGTTTTAAAAGTACCGTCTACTTATTTATAAGACTAAGTAAGTGTCTACATTGAACATATATTTAGTACAATGGGTAGATGCATGACAAGACCGGCAGAAAACTTAACTTAACCTTTTCTTTGCGCAAGTTAATGCAATTTATTAAACCAACATATCTTTTTTACAAATGACCAGACCGAACGTAGTTTAAGCACGTTAACAATATACCTTGTAATGCAATAAAAGCTGATAATGACCTTGCCGATGTGTATATAGCAAGTGAAAATCTTTCGCACCGCAATTAGACGTTTTACTGCGCATACAATGATTTACGACATCCGTGCATTACTCTAGAACTTGCAAACAATGCTTTGTTTATTTGTCTTAATGTGTTTTGTCTGGAAAAGATACTTCCTATTATGCGTTTAATAAATTGTATTTGAAGACTCAAATAAAAAAGCAAAAAGGTTCAAGGGTGTTCACAGATAAATATTTGTTATGGCAGACCCTAGACGAAGTGAGACACAATTGGACATTCAGTTTATGGAATTATCCAATGATAAGTTTATAGTCAGAGACCAATAAATCATTTCCCACAGACTTACAAAAAGGTGAAATATGCATATCAGGAATCGCCACATTCAGAAAACAACAGCCTCCCCACACAGTCAAGAAGAAAGAGGGAGAGAGCATAGTTAATAAAATGATCAGTTTCAAAAGAGACACCACTAACAATTTACGAAAATGCGAACCCGAGGGTTACCGCCTTGGAACGGTCAGTGGCAAATCAAATTTCCACTGGGGGTTTAAACTAGGTTCTAGGGTGTACCGAGCTCACACTTGCCCCAACAGGTTCTCATATCACAAAGCAAATAATAGTTGTCTTGGTGAAACCACTCCACCCACTTATCGGCTCAACAATGTTGCATGCAAAAGCACACAAACATATAAAACAAAGAATTTAATAGCATTGCAAATTCAACGGGCGGGTACTCGATGATCTTACCGAGACCAGAGCTCCCGTAGTAAAATCAGCAAGAAAACGATGACAGGAATAAAAGAAACAAATCGGGGTTCTAAGTTCTTTTAAGAAAAGAACAAGGTTTATCCCATTTGTTGTTTTATTCCAATGATGTTTGGAAAGAGACTTTCCCTTTTTTAGAGAATATCTCTAAAGAGCAATCCAAGATGCATTTTGTGACAGAAGTCAAACCATGTGTTCATTAAGTCTTTTTTCCAGACGACCCGAATCAATTGAGATAAACCGATAGTGAAACAGGGAAACTTAAAAAAAGCTCAACTTTGATCATTCCCCAAAATAAAGGACAAATTACGGTTTTAAAATCAAAATATATTTTTGGCAATGTCATTCTTATTCTTACATTTCAGAACAATTTAAAAAGTTTATAATATTAATCAGGAAAAATACTTGTTAAGAAATCATACCGATCTTAAACTATTGTAGCGCAAGAAACAAAAAACTTTGCAATTTCAAAATTATCCGAATCGCCAGGAGCATATCACTTATGGATAGAAGGATGTCGAGAGCTACCGAGAGAACCTATGTCTTTATTTAAGACTGTTCAATCTTTTAGCCTTGAACAATATAACAGGGTTTGTTAACAAGGTGGCGATGCCTTAGACTGTGATTGATATACCAACTATATGGTAATTTTTCTCAAGCTACTTTGCTTAGTATATGATTGAAATGAAATGTTGAGCAATGTGATTTACAATGATTTTTATTGAAAACTAATTAATGTTGATCACAGACGTTTTGGCCTGAACAAGTTTCTTTCTAAGAAGTGACTTTCTATCTGTTGACTATCTATCGAGCAGCTTCAACTATGTGGACGTCAGCCACTACTGTTGTGTTGGGACTATGAAGTCCTAACTGTATGGAGTTCCAACTCCTATAAACTCAATGAATCTTGATAACAGATTGTTCGATCTATGCTGCCTTCTCAGAAAAGCTGAGCTTCATAAGAGACTATGGCAGCAGTTGAAGGAACCGTACACTGTATATTAGATACTGCCTTTGTGTTACAACACTACAATTTGTACTACGTACTAAGTAACCTATCTGAGGAGCAAGCTCACGGGGAGAACCCGGAAACCTTTCGGTAGCACAAAACTTGGCCTCGCTAACTACTTTAAGTCAGCCAGTTGACCTCGCCAATTATCTTAAGCCAGCCACTGTTGTATTGCACATCTCTTTTGTTGCATTTAAACAACTTCTTACTCTATAAGTTGAAACCGACCCCTTTATATTTACCTTATATTTGACAATACCGTGGTTACAACCTATGATAAAAGTTTCGCATAATTTTTCCTAAGACCAAAACGTCTTTAAATCACAAAATTCACTAAATGTTAAAACTTCTCAAAATGACATTATCTATGTCAAGCAGAATTGTTAGTGCATCAATCTGTGTGATGGAAACAATTATACTCTAATCATTACAATTGTTGTACATGAATCTATGATTTCATGTATATTTATATATGTGTATATAATCAAACAGAGAATAAAAATCGTTCCTGACAAAGGAATAAATGCTTAAAACACAACTCATGGTTAGACATATACTTTTCTAAAGTGGCAGACATGGTGATATTCATCCAAATACTGTGTTTCAAGCCATGCTGCAGTCCAGTACAATAATGTTTTGTACTAGGTACCTGTAACAAATATTTTGTCGTTATTATTTTTTATTTTCTTATTATGCTGTCTCTGGTTGCCTCTGGGTGTATCTTGAAGTATTTTAAACACGGTTATTTCCCCCTTTGTAAGGCCACTATAAAGCAAACCAAAGAATATAAAACTTGTATCGAACTAGCCAACCTCAATTTCTCCTTACAAATACAATGCACAATTTTCATCAATTTATCTGCAGCCACTTGACATTTTCGTTATTGATGTTCAAAAGTACGAACAGATTGCACATATTTTGAGAAATAACCTCCGAAACCTTCTAAATCTTGATTTTACCGAATACATGAAGTTAAAGAATGTGAAATTGCAATGCCAATTTAACTATGCGGTCGATGAAAAAGTAAGAAGAAAAGTATGAAACTGCATTTTAATAACCGTTACGCGATTCCTCCTTTGGATTATTGCATTACTTATGACACTCAAAATATAATTCATATAATTTGCTTTCGAAAAACAAATTGGAAACAATACATGACTCTGAAAAATCTAAATCGTTTCGACCTTAATCGACGAATGGACTAAATGTTATTAACTACCAAGGGTGGTGTTCAAATCAGTCACAAAGTGCTCGAAGTGATTCTGTTATAACGAGAAATACAACATGATTGTCTAAGATAATTAAACTAAATATGGAGACCGGTCTCAAATCTCAAGCATCTGATTGGCTGAAATTGCGGTCGCAATTTCAGCCATTCATATGCTTGCGATCTGAGACTGGTCTCCTATCTTAGTTTTATTATTCTGAGCAAATACTGCGTTGTACAACAAAGAATTACAGTCTTATGTGTCTGTAAAGCAGTCTGAATCAATGCTCATAACGTAGTATTTGCAGTCTTTAAGATTTTGAGAATTGTTGCAGGTTATCATTGCTACGTGAATTGACCAGTGCTGAAATAAACATCGAGCTACAAAAAGAAACAAACACACAATAGTTGACGATTAAAAAAGGAAACCTTCATATCAGAAAACAGGACATATAATGGTTCAAATCTAAGAACAGAACGAGAGAAAGAAACAAAAAAGATTTAACCTTGTTTATGCTGGTATATATTTTTCTACTTAACGTTTAATTTGCCAGAAATTGGTAAGTAGTCAGACATGTCAGAAAGAATTAATAAAATGTGTACTAAATTATTCTGTAATATAATCAAATGTGAAATGTGTTGATTAAAATTATATTTAAAAAGCACCCCCAAATAAACAGCTTTTACACAATATAGACTTAAAAAAGGTAGATAAATCGATAAAAAGGTACCATTCTAACAACAAGTGTAACGACTTCTTGCCAACATGATATGCCGACAAATTGATTTAATAACTATTAACGATTCAAACATTGTGTCATTATAGGAAGACGAATTTAAATGTATTTTATTTGATAGCTACTATAATTATAATTAAAGAGAATTATCATAAAAGAGAATCTGCAAAAAAGGGCTTGTAAACAGTCAGACTGAGTGACAACACTTCATACTCAAACATTTTCATTTCTTATAAAAACTTGAAATGCGGGTTAGTAAAAGGTTTTCGAGTGAATGAATGCTATTGGAATCAAGAATTTGCAAATTGTTCGGCAACGCAATTTGGTCTCTGGAGGTGTGGAACAAGCAGGAATTAAGATTTTTATCTCAATAAATGTCATAAAGTGCCTTTTTACACTATAATTTACTATAAACCATGTTTATAAGCTTCACATTTCAAAAACCAGCGGAGAATTTGCATTAATTACAACGGTTGGTAATAAGACGGCAACGACTTTTTTATTCGGAGCTATCTAACCCATTCTAAAATTATCCCAGAAAATATTTACGGAAGCGTTAACGGGCCTCGAGAAGTGAGTAATTCTTTAGAGATTTTATACTTATTTTTGTCAATTTGTCGAATTACTATTAGAGTTTCTACTTGTTTTTCTCAATTCGTTTAAAAACATTTGTAACCTTTTCCACTTAATAATTCTTCAATTGAAACAAAGTTATATACACATTGAAATAATAAGTTTCGACAAACTAGATAATTTTTGTCTTCTCGACAAGTTTTTGTCGAGTAAACTTCTCGAAAAATAAAATTTACATAAAAGTTTAAAGCGAGATATATACGAAAGGTTTACTTCGATATCTGTGATATAGACGAAATTCTAATAGTAGAAATTCTAATTGTAATTCAACAAATTGACAAAAATAAGTATAAAATCTCGAAAGAATTACTCACATCTCGAGGCCCTTTAACGCTTCCGTAAATATTAAATACAAATGAAGAAAAGTGAAAAAGCGAAGTTAGGTCATTTTTGACGTGAGCTTACTGATGACAAACGCATTGTAGCCACACATATTTAACTTGCAGGAACTTGCATTTACAACATTTGGCAAAACACATGAACACAATTTATTAACAACACCAAAGAAATTTAGTGTCACAGTGGACACATATGTTTTTGAAAACTAGGAAACGTGTTGTATTTCCTAAATGTCATTTATTTTTAAAAGCAGAACATTCTTGTATGAGAAATAATGCTATCGTAAACAGAACTGTAACGACTGATTTGTGAATATGCAGTTTATGTTATAAAATAAGTTGTTTTTGCGTTAGACTGATTAAACTGATTGTGGTTCAAATCTTAATCTTATTCTCGATCAGTCAGAGCTTTTACTAGAATGTGTGCGTTGACTTTGTTTTATGGAAAATAAAAAAAAGAATAAAATTCAAGGAAAATTTATCAGAACATATATATGGGTTCACAGAAAAGTGGTAAGAAACGGAATAATGAAATCTTACAATCACTGGAAAGATATATGGAATTTAATTTATGATCATATACGATCACGGTATTTGATCCCAGTTGCATGTCAGACACAATAAAACATACGGTATTATTTTATTGATATCGTATGTTTAGCCTGTATCTGTTGTGAAAGAACATATTAAATAATTTATTTATTTAGATGAAGGTCACATTAAATTAATCGAAACTTTTTGTATAAGTCGCGTTTGAAGAATGTGTTTGCTGAAGTCTTTCGTTGTTTAATTATATGGTAAACTGGAAGTATTTTATTAGTTTTTTTTCAAAGATGTTAATATAGAAAAACAGTCGGCCTAGATTTCAAGAGGTATATCTATTTCTGAAACAACTTTTATTATATATACACGAGTTCGGAGGCAATAACCAGTAAATTTAAATAAACGCTTTAAAATAGCTTCATTTTTCACATTCTTAAAAATGAAAGTGTCTCAAAATGACACCAAACACCTTACATTTAAAATAATATTACGTTTATAGATCAAACATAAAAATAACACATAGTGTGACGTGTGAAAATTATATTACACCAAGTTTGAGCCTTAACGGAGTTTCTACATTTCAGTTAGAAAAAAAACTTAACTTTACTACATGTGAAACAAAGCTTGAGTCCAGCAATAGCTACAGTACTGAACAAAAATGTGTACAATGAATACTAGGAATAGCCGAACCCAGCAAACACAGCCTCCCAACGCAGCCAAAAACGAAAGAGGAAAAGAGATCATGTCATTCCCAGTGGATTTTGATGTGTTTTTCGTGGTTACTTTTAGATTTAGGGGTAGCCTGCAAGTCACATCAAATCACACCTTAGAATAAGGACTGAATCGCATTTGTATCAAGTTTAAACTGTAGAAGGATAAAAAACGGTTCACTTGTTTAATTTAATGCACTTAAAATTAACCAAACTACTACATGTAACAGTTTAATCGTTTATATCTTTCGTTTTGAATAAAAAGGTAAAATTTATAATAAAATTGTAACACTGAAAAACGTTTAACAGTTGTGAGTCTATAAGATTTAGTACAAAATATCATAAAAAATGATAAAATATTATATATATATATGTTAATTTTCTATGTAAATTTTCATGAAAATGTGTGATGGCGAATTACTTTAATCTTTAAGATTTGACGTGGGCTTTGCAGTTCAATAGGTTTACGTATCTCTATTCATGAAACATACTGCATGATATACATTAAACGACGATTCAATTTGCTTTTCCCAACTATCAAATGCATTATCCGTTCGACAGTGGGCGTGATTAAAATGCAGTGTTGTCTATATGTTTGCAAAACTTGATGCTGTGCCAAAATAAGGTCAAATCAAATAATAATGTTTGACTATTATTTGATCTAGTATTTAAAAAATTACATTATCGTTTATCGTGAAAAAAGTAGTTAAGTCAATTCTACCCAGACGAGATCCCGAGGTTCATTTTGCATGTTTTGTCGAACTCCGTATTTCATACGTGTTGAAAATGTAAGATTTCAATTTCGATTGGAAAACAATTGCCGATTCTGAAGGTTGCATTTTTAAAAACTACATAAAGAGCTGGCATCAGTTTAAACAATCAACCAATTACATAGAGATTTTTCGTCAGTAAAATTAATGGGATTGAACGCTTGATATACATCGAAAATTATAATTATAAATACATTTATGGCTAATTTGATTTGACGCCTCAGCAAATACTTTAAAAGTGTTATACTGTTCTATTTGCACAACCAAAACTTTTCTTTTAAAAATGAAAAAAAAGTTTAGCTCGAAACACAAGATACACCTATGTAATCAAATTTCGAATTGCCAAATCTGCCCATTAACAGACTCAATAAAACCGATCCTGTTTCATTTCCATATTTTTCGTTTTCGGTTGATTCAAAGTTCCATTTTCATCGAAGTATTTCATGTCAATTATGTTATGATTTGTTAAACAATTAAGCACTATACTATTTAAAACTTGCTAATCACATTTGTTTTATTATCAGAATTCCGGGGATTAATGAGTCAAAGTCTCAAAACACCATAGATATTTTAACTGTCGAATACTCTCAGAATGTATTATTGTGCCGTAATATTACAGCAAACAATTATAACAGCTTAAAGTTTAATTATTCTGCAATAAACTTTAGATCAAAAAAATGCTTAATGTCATTATTGCCCCACTTATATTGGTGAAACACCTTTAAGATAATATAAACATGCATGTTTGATAATAAACAAAATGTTGTTCGGTTTTGTTTCGGAAATGAAACCTTCCCAGTCGATACAGATTTGGAATTTCTTAATCACACCAAGGACATACTTCCTCTTTTTTTCATTTGGCATTCTCTCTGTGATATGCAGGATTTATATTCTCTGATCTTTTGACAAACTTCTAAATTTTTTTCAGTTCCACTATTTTATATCGACATAATATCATGGTTATGTTTTTCATGAATTATTGAAAGCTTTCAAAATATTTTTATATCATTGTCAGCCTAACAATTTTAGTTTTTGCGTACCGTATCAATTTTGTCAACTTTTTAAAATTTTAATTACATACTTGCTTATGGAGTTAGATATATCAAAAAATTAATTTGCATTTCGCAACAGGAAATTAAGCTCGCTGTCATGTGTTTGGAAGCATGCGCATACATTTCACAATTTCGGAGAGATGCTTTGGAATTGGCTAGAATTTTTATTCTTACCTTTGGTTTCTATTAATGCAGCTGGATATCTCGAGGATCTACAATTTCATTACCTCGAGATATTGATAAGATCAGTCTTACAGTTATACAATCAAGTGTATGTCATTCAATTTTCCGTCTGAGGCCTGACAAAGGTAAACTATTTTTGTTCGCCGCAGTGTGGGTTTTAAGAAAGGGACTCATCACTCATTATGGTTGAAAATAAAGCTAACATTAGGAAAAGGTATCAAGACTTATGAATTTCGTTCAGCAAGATTTGTGCATAAGCGCCAAAGTTGATGATACATGTAATTATTTATACTTTAATCAAGATATGTTTTAATGAAAAATAAAAACAACTTGATTTGTTTAAACCTTCTAGAGTATAAAAAAACAATTATATCCACAGTAAAAGGTTTGCGTTACTGAGAAAAATATGAAACCTGTATATTATGAATAAACGCATTCAGAAAACACAGCCTCCCAGCACAGTTAGGACGCAGAGAAGACAATAGCATGTGATTTATAAAAAAATGAAATATGCATATCAGATAAAAACACATTCAGCAAACACGACCTTCCCACACAGCCAAAACGTAGAGAGGAAAAGAGAGCATGGTTATAGAATTATCAATTTCGAAATAGACGTCTCAAACAATTAACGAAAAAGAGAACCCGATAGGTTACCCCCTTTGTAACGGTCAGTTGCAAAACAATTGTCCATGGGGGAGGGGGGTAAATATCAATTTCAAATAAACACCACAAACATTGACAAGAAGCTGATTTGTTTACGTCTTCGGACAGACGTTGCTTCTGTGTACAAAAATGAAAGATATAACTCAAAACCACTGCAACAATTCGTAAAGCACTTCTACAACAGTTCGAGAGTAACTTTTTGTGATAAAATAACCTAAATACTGAGACAAGATTCGCGTCGCCTTGCAACGAGCCTAGTCATTTTTATTTTCACGACATCCATCACAAATCAAGATCAAAATAATTCAAGAGTAAATTATCTAATTTCTGCTTTCTCTAGAGATCCCAGAAATATTACTTTTAGACCTAACATTCTTGAACTTAGTTAGATAATATGATTGCAGATACGGAGAATATTATGCTATGCATAACAAATACTGTGATTCAATTACTAGATAATTATTTTAGCAATATTTCCTCGCCAAATTTTGATATCAGTCAGGTCATGCGAAAATAGGCCGCCTCACGGACTATTTACAATACGATATTAACTTTTGAACTTGAACTAATAATAAAACTGTACATATAATGAGAGCATTACAAAATTGGATTGAATAAGTACATGTAGATGTTTTAATTGTATTATACTCTATTTCTGCAACGTAAAAGGGTTAGCACCATTTAACTATGTGTAACCTGTTTATTCGTTAATGATCGTTAATTATATATTTCAACAACACCAAGCTTCTCCATTAAACAATGTGAAACGAAGAAAACCAGTATGGGTGGTTTGCAATAAAAATTATACATGGCTAATTTGCTAGAAACAAAGCAAAAGAAACAACAACAAAAAATAGTTAGTCATATAACATGTACGACATTCGAATTTTATTTCCTGGATTGTTTTTTCGAAAGATAACACACTATTTCCATAAAATAAAACTTTGCAAATCCGATGATGAAATTTTTCATTCAAAACAACATAATAATTATTGGTTTGTTTGTCAGTACGAATTTTTGAAACAATTCCGTCTATATTGTTTATTTTATAAAATAAATATTTAGCAATTTGAAGCTCAACGCTTACTACAAATTTGACAGGAATCAATTGGTTTTCGGTACAAAATCACCAGAAGACTGCGGTAATTAGACATTTTTGTAAAGATTTATACTTAATGATTTTATTTTGATAGAACTTTAGGCATATGTACAAGTGATTTAAATGCTTTTTTTCAAAAAGGTAAAATATGCATGTCAGGCATGGCCACAAAAAAAGAACCAGCCTCCCAACAAATCCAAAAAGTAAAAATAAAAATAAATGGGAGGATGTTAAAAATCATTATTAAAACACTTTTATAACATTGACCCTTCAAAGTCGGTTTACTACCAATGTTAGAATTCGTCCCCATTTGTTATATATATCAAGATTTACATCAGCTAATGGTGTTCATGCTTAGAAATGTAATTAGATTCCTACTGGCCTGTGCAGGAATTCTTAAACATGTGACTGATCGTTAATGGTCTCCTTCGTCTGTATGGAAATAATCAAGACTATTTATACATGTTTTTGACTGACTGTCCAGGATAATGGGTTAGATGAGCATGTAATAAAAATGTATCTTATCAGAGAAAACTCAACAAAGCCTTCCGCGTCCGTAAAAGCAAAAGAATTGCCTATGGTTGAGTATAAGTTTGTTCGTTGTATCACAACAATTAACCATGCCAGTCGAAAATCTACTGATCCTATTGTAACATGAATTATAATAGAAGATTAGGCTAAACTAAGAATATTTGAACCTTCCTCCTTTTGTCTTATTTGTGATATGCATATATTACTTTTTAATACAGATTTAAAAATAAGAAACATTTTCTGAATCAGCAGTTTCAATATATATGCATATTGTTGAAATGGTAAATTTAAAGGTACGGGTTTTTAGTCTGGTATCCATATAAGAACATATTCTTCTTACACATTTACCCCCTGATCACGGGATATAAGTCGCCCGTTAACAGTCGGCAACGAATGCAGCCATGGCAAGTTTGCTTATACTTCTTAATAATCCTGGGTGAAGCAATCAAGGCTTAATGTCTTGGTTAAGGAATTAAGCGGCCGGACTGGGGCCCGAACCCGGGACCCCTTGATTCCTAAGCGAGCGCTCCATCCCTCGACTGCTCTCGTTTTTCGATGTCAATTCTGGAGCAGGAAACATGATAACGTTTCCCTTACAATTATTGACGTAATAAATGTCCAATAAGTATCTTGATCCGAATGTTTATCTTACAATATTCCTATTAATCATACTGGAGCCATAATTGTCATTAGGACAATATAATTGAACAAAAACACAAATACGTACAAAGAAAACCTAATAAAGTATATTCTATATCCAATATTAACGCACGTTTTGCTTCAACGATACATATTATATGAATGTGATTGAATCAAGTGTCTTGACCCAGTTTTTTAATATTTGATTTTTTTTTTGTTTTCGTCTAACAATATCCCGTTTGAGTAATCTCATGGAAAACGTGATGTCAGGAATACATTTTGTTTGCCCTACAATTAAGACAATCTTGGAGAAAAACATGAATCGATACGTTGCCATATTTACGCTTTTGCAAATCTAGAACCTGGTTTAAACCCCAGTGGCAAATCGGTTTGCCACGTCCATTCCAAGGCTGTAATCCCTCGGGTTCTCACTTTCTTGAATAATTGTTTGTGGCGTCTTTAATGAAACCGATTATTGCACAACCATCCTCTCTTCTCTCTTCTCCTTTCTACATTTTGGCTGTGAGGGGAGGTTGTGACTGCTGGATGTGGTAATTCCGATATGCATATTTCACTTGTTTACATGTACATTGTACCATTTCAAAACGTATACAATGGTCACAAATCTATTATTTTTATTTTGTTTTACCGTTTATTATGTGGTCCATTTTTCAGTCCACGAACTTTTCGAACACTCCTCCTCAAAACCAATAAAAGTAAGTGAGATAAACACATCTACATATTTCTAAAAGTAGAGCAGACATATACATATCAGGAATAGCCACTCTCAGAAAACACAGCCTCTACAGCCAGAAACCAGACAAGAAAAGATAGCATGCCAAAGATTAAATAGTGAATGGTACAATGATTACTTTCAAAAAGCGTATCACAAAGAGAACCTTAAGGTTTATCGCCTTTGATCGGTCAGGGGCAAATCCAAGTTTAAGAAAATATACCTGCATCAGAAATATACATTAAATGTAAATCCATTTATGTTTCTAGATAGTGCTTCAATTACGGAAACAATTTTGCGAACTTCAGAGGAATTATTGAAATGACCTATTATTAATATATTTTAGTTTATTCATAAGTGTGTTCTTAGACTGATATGCTTTTCTTTTTATGCTATTTATAATAAAATAAAAGTTTCCTATACTAGCTACTAGTCGGGTAATCAGTTGAGACTGATTGTTCTCTTTTGTATTTGCTGTGTCTGCTTGTGGAGAAAGTTCGTCAAGTACCAGACTAATCATTTATACAATTTAAAGATTAAGTTCGTCGTTTTGTCGGAGAAATAACACAATCTCATGTTATTCTACTTGAGGTTCGACGAAGTTATCAAATATGTGCGTCCAAAATGGACATTTCGTTATTTTAATAGACAAAGACATGTACGAAAATAGAGAAAAGAGTCTAAAAAGTACCAAACCACCAACGGTTTAAAAACGATATGCTACAGATGAATTTTACTAAATTTAATTCAAGGCCGTTATCAAGTGCACTCTTTGATAAAGCGAAGCTGCAAGTCGTAATCAGAAATTGAAGAATATAGAAGATTTTTTTACAGTTTTTATAAATAAACTCATAACAAGAAAAAAAAAGAGTTTGCGACCCCATCCACATGTCATATTGCCGTGCATGCATTAATGCTTGTTGGTGACGATGAGAGTCTTCAAGATGTCTGCGAATTATCCGATTCTCCTTTGTTGTTTCATGTTTTTGTCACTGGTAACATGAGCGATCCATTAGGAACTCTGGTAGGGAGTAAATATATAAAGGAAGGTGAAATAAATGCCTGGTGGACGATTCCTTGAATTTGTGTTAGATGAAAGAGGAAATTGAAAGCTATTGAAATAACATATTATGGCATGCTCGGTTTTTGTTTTTGACTGTTTATGAGGAGTTATGGAACTCCATATTACTGTTCTCACCGCATAGCCCTAGATTTTACGTTATTTACAAACACTCATGTTTCAAGCTCAACGGTCTTCGAAAAAGACAATTGATTAACAACGCTGATAAAAGGGACTTTGAAACGTTTACCTATGACATGATTTCTAATTTTCCGCCGCTGACAAGCCAACATTATGCTGTTTTGCTGCTTAAATAAATTAAATTCGTCTCAGAGAAATGTCTATTTAAGAAACGAACAATGAATTTTCATTCCACTACAAAATGGCATTTCAAATCAAGAAAGCACTTTCATTGAACCGTTTAACCTTGGCAGTCCCAATGCAGCTTATATCAATTTATTTTCCTGTCGTCTGACATTTACGTTATTGATGCACAGCATTAAGAAAGCATTGTGTATGCATTGGGAGTCAAATGTAATGATCAGTGTCACAATACTAAGTTATGTCTAAAGTTTGATATTAATTAATCGTTTATATCAATAACAGACACAGTTACACCTTCTGTCTAAATAATTTTATTGTTATAATGATAATTATATATTTTTAATTAATAATATTTTCAGAACCGCAACAAACCACATTTAGACAGATCTTAGAGGTCAGAATTTATAAAATCCAAATTGAAATTACTAACATCAGACAAATGTTGTGACCTAATCTAACAAAAACAGAAAATAAAAGAGAAAAAAAACTATGTGTCCGTTTCAAATCCCATGTTTGATTTCAAAACTCATTTTTTAAAAATTTTCTTTCTATAAAACAATTAAAATGTTTCATGTATAATTAATGTTTGTATTTGAATTAAGACAATCATTTAAATCGCTTTGGTTGGGAATTAAAAAATTCAAACCAAACAAGGTCATGGTAGATGCCCAAAGGCAGCAATACCACATTGTCAAGCTTTGTGATTTACAAATTCAATTGTAAACACCGGCATTGATGTGCCATGCGAACACCGCTTTCTGATCTCCGTATATTCCATATCAATATTCGACACTATGATGTTTCCATATCGTCAATGTAATTTAAATAGTTTACTATGTTATGTAACATTATATTCTTGCCAGTATGTAAATTGGTTGTAGATCTTGCCTTTAGGTTTGTTAACAACTCTTGCCAAATGTTTTCTTGTTTGAGACGTCTAGGAGATCTACAAACTATAAGTCACTGATAAAGAAATAAGTGTATACAACTGAATTTGACACGATGCCCGCAAAATGAAAACAAACTATTTCTCAAACTTTCCACTGTTCACGTGACTGTACACAAATATAAGGTTGAATAAAACAATATCCGTGTAAAAGACTTATATTGCTACGGCGATTTCTATTGACTGTTTATCTCAGGCATCAAGTTGACATTGTGTTGTTTTTAATTTTTATAAATGATATTAATTGTTATTGAGACAGAAACATGTATTCTTTCATAAACGGATTTCTATGAGTCTTTGAAAACACGTAGGATTCGAAACGCTGAAATGAATCATCATAATCTTGTCATCATTGTGCATTACAGTCCATCATCAAGCACCTATCATGACATAACTAATTATGTCAAAATATCCATTTGCTTAAAGTTTGTAAAATATGTACAATAAATTTATTAACACTTGTTTTTAGTCTTCTTTAAGGTATCATAAGTTGACTGCTGACTTCTATCAGAAGAAGTATCACACTGGTGGTAGTAATACGGTCGATGATCGACAGTTGTATTATATAGTGCGTTTTATGTGTTTGATATACAGAAACAAAACATCTATTAACCAAAATCTCCCAACCCAAATCCCATAGTTACTGGTATTAATGAATAACTGAATTGCTGACAACAATTTTTTTTTGTAAATAAGAAGACAAATGGTTCTTGTCAATTAAGTAAAGGAAGTGTGAACTTTCGATGTCTTGGATAAATTTGAAAGGAACCTTTAAATTGAAGCCGATAAATGGGGGTTCAATCAATAGGAATTAATCTCTGAGATAATGAAATCAGAGTATTTTTTCCACACAATGCATAAAAGCTGATTTGAATTAGTTGCTGATGATTAAGATGTAAATTGAAGTTAAAGTTTTAAGAAAGAGTTTTTTTTTAAAGACAACAATTTTCAAGATCTGATACTGGCTTATTTTTGACGACAAGGGAACAACACCGAACAAAACAAGTTTTTGGTCCATTCAAATTTTGTTGTGCACAATGTCATGAAAACTTTCATCTCTGCATCGGGATCAATTTTTGACGAAACTTAACCATCATATCTAAAACGGTTTTAAGCATGAAAGTAAAATTTATTTGGATCCAAAAATGAGACAAGCTAACGTTCCTATTTTACCTTCAAATAGACAATCAAAAGTTTATTACATTAAAAAAAATATCAACTAAGATACCGTAACGATTGCTTTTAGTTTTCAATGTAGTGGTGATGTGAGATTTTGTTTTTGTTATAAACTTTAACACCTAAATATTAGCATGCAGGTTGGTGAAGAGGAAATTCCGAAATAAAAGAAATCAAGTGTTGGAGAGGTCGGTGATATATCTTATGTTAAGAATATCGATAAAAGGAATATTTCTCAGAGAAAAGTAATCAGAAAGGCGGACAGTGCAATTTCTAAACGCTTAAACCAGAGCTAGACTGAAATTTATCATGATGAACAAATGCAGCAAATTAATCGTACCAAATATTATCCTGTTCCAGTCTGCCTTATCAGATAACACAATGTCAATCTAAATGGTGTACACTTTCATTTAATTTCCTGCTTCGGTTTGCATATGAAATGCATATTTTCTAAAATTGCATCTTTGTTCTGCAGCATTTGGCATTGGAATTAGAAAATTCAAAACATTTCTCATATTATCAAAGTAATTTCAATCGAATACAATACCGCAGTGATATTTCAAATTTCAGAACTGCTGTAGATATGTTTTGTTAAAAAATCAGTTATACAAACAAGTAATTTAAAGTCAAAATTGTGCAGAAGCGAGACAAGACATCAATTAATTCTCAAGAATGAACCAGACTTTGTGTGTGAAGGAAATAAGCAATCGACTGACGTTAAAGGAAATAAGCAAGCAGGTTTTATAATGAAATCTTACTGTATGCTTTATTTTTTTTTCTTCGGTTCAATCCATAAGGTCTAAAAAAAATTGTGCTTTGTGGTTTATTTGTGTAATGTGGGTAAAATATATTATTATTCTATTCATAAGTGTCAGCTTTGCTTACGGTTTTACATGTAGGGTAAAATATGCGAGAGACTTTCATCATAGAATCCTTGAACGCACATTGGTTTTAAAATCTTAAATAACCTGACCGTGTTACCGTGGTCAACTAACATCTCACTCTCTGTAATTTCTGTTTTAGAATCGTTGAAGGTTAATACCATTTTTGATTTTCATTGGAATTCTTACTGACTATCGAATGAATTGGATTATAGCAGTTAGAATCAGTGTAGAGCCAACAGAAATAAAGGCATACATTTTTTAAATAAACGCTGATTTTAAATAGTGTGTACATTTAATACCATCTTACTAGTATGTTGTCATGTTAGAAAAATATAATGTGTTCATCAACGTTTAATAGTATATCGAATGCTGGTATGCAGTTCAGTATCATATACTCGTTGAAACAACTAGTAACCATTATTCAAATAGGTTAGCTGTACAAGAAATATAAGAAATATTGCAAACTAGTGCAAATGGCTTAATTCGATAACTGGCAACATGTGAACCGGATTTTAGAATAATTGCAATCACGAAACACAGTTAAACTCACACTCGTTTTAAACAAGGAACTCCTAACTATATTCTTACCCAAAACTCCAGAACCTGGTAGTAACACCAGAGATCATATGTTGTGCAACCTTCAGTTCAAATGCTGTTATTCTGGTTCTGGTGTTGCTGTAAATGCTTACATGTATGATGATATCATTAAAACAGAAAGAAGTGTTTCTGCATAGTAAGGCACGGAAAATTATGACCAACTGTAATATTTTAGTCACAAGAAGATACCGTCGTTCGTTATAATATCGATTTGAAATGTAATTTGTAGATCTTATTTATACTTTACTTTTAACTTCGTTAAATGTTTATGGGGTATTATTTGAAATTGATATTCTTGTAAACCCATGCTATGTTTTCCATTCCACTATTCGGCTGCGCGGAGAGGCTGCGTTTTCTGAATGTGGCGATTTCTGGTATGCATATTTCACTTTTTTATAATTTATATAGTATTACATTGATCTCTAGGTCTCAAAGAAATTGTAAAGCTATAACAGATGCCTCGAAATAAAAGTTCCATATTCTGCCACTGACCGCCCTTCCTAAAGAGAAGAGAAAGAGGGTGGTTTTGGTGTTTCAATTAATATCAAAACATTGTCGATGATGATTTTAAATCTGGTATAATTAAGTTGTCGTAAACCGAAGATGTTTTTTTAATTAAATCTCATAAAAGAACTTGCAATCAAGTAACTATGTTAAAGATTGTTCTAAAGTTTACTTTATTATCTAGCAAAACAGCCGGCAATATATCAAGAAGCAAGATCATGGTCGAATATTCTTATTGAAAATTATTTTATGATTAAGTGCTCTTTAGACAAGGAAAAGGTTATTTGTGTCCATTAGGTTGTGAAAATTGACGAATCTGCAATTTTTTCAGCATTTGTCTTGAATTATTCAAGTACAAGCCGATCAATTTGATCCAAACAAATTGAATTAAAATTTAATCAGAGAGAGAAATTTGTTTTGCAGAAAGACACGTATAATTTTGGAATCTAATTCAAATGATACATATCACGTAGTTTAAATTAATGATTTACGTTAGCGAAAAAAAAGGCACACATAAATACATTTTTGTCCTACAACGTTCATTAATACATAAACTAGTTATTATCTTTAAAAAGCTGTCCAAGTTAATTTGTATCTACTTTCTCATAATGATAATCCAATGCTTACCGCTCTTTGGCTTTGCAATGCTATTATCTTCTTATGCTTTTGCATGCAACATTGTTGAGCCGATGGGTAGGTTGGAGATATTTCACCAAGACAACTTGTACTTTTTTGTGATTTAACCTGTTGGGGCAAGTGTGAGGTTGGTGCACCCGAGGACCTTGTTTAAACCCCCGGTGGCAATTTGTTTTGCGACTGACCGGTCCACGGCGGTATCCCCAAAGGTTCTCTTTTTCGTTAATTGTTTGTGGCGTGCTATTGAATTGACATACTTATAACAAGCATTTTCTCTCTCTCTCTTCCTCTCTTCTTTTTCGCTGCGAGGGGAGGCTGTGTTTTGTGAGTGTGGCGATCCCTGATATGCAGATAGGCAGATATTTCTTTTTCATAATGTGATCTATTTTTACAGTTATAACTTTGCATTACATGTGTATTATTCTGTGGATTAAGGCGTTTGGTATTTTATTAATATAATTATGATTTACGCCAATTACACCATTCTCCAGTTTTGTTACCATCTGGTTGACGTGTTGAAATATGCCATGCAAAGGAATATTAACAAAATTATATTATACGTTAAATACACTGATGCTGAAGTTGTTTTCATTAATATTATTTAAAATAGATGTTCTTGATATATTATACACTTAACCAATGTTCTAACTTCACCCATCAAAGTTTTTTCATTTCTCCGCATATAATTGGAGTACAGTCTTCGAATTTGAAACATAATAAGATTCACTATTGAAACCGGCAAAAACTGCTGAAAAATCTTCCAAAGAAATGGATATTCATGAAAACGGTTTCAATACAAAGAGCAGATCCGTTCGATCCTTTCTTACAAATTCTTAAAGTCAATGTGTCAAGTTACACGAATTCATAACGAGCATGTAAATTAGGTGAAAACACTCGACTGTTGAGGTCGTTGATACGTTTCATCCCAGTTATAACAATGGAAACAATATATATCGGAAAGTGTAATCCGTTAGGCGGACATAGCAATTTCGAGCCCTCCAGACACAAACAAGATTACAATAACAAGTAAGTATTATCAGGTTTCAACATGTCTTCTCGAATAGTACGCTTATCTATTTACTAAGAATGGAAGCAGTCTCAAATTACAAGCATCTGATAGACCGATATGTCTCCATTACAGCCGTTTAGATCCTTGAGTCTTGAGACTTGTTTCTTCTCTCAGTTTTGTAATCATTGGGACCTGATTTGCTTCGGTTTACATATGAAATGCATTTTCGTTTGCGTTTAGAAAATAACAGTGCAATTAAATTATATATAGAATAATGGAATCCTTTCTAAGAAGGCAGTTATATGTCAAATTTCACACTTTTGAAAAGAAATTTTGTAAAACTTGAGCCATGCGTAAAAAAATTCAGAGTCAAAATTGGGCAGAAGCAGTGTAGCAGCTGAAGGAAAACTGCACACTGTATCGATAACATATTAAGAACAAAAGTATGACCAATGTTCTTATAAGTGGACACAAACTTACATACCTATTAAATTAGTTATTAAACGATTTGCTTGAACGAATAATGACTATTTTTCTTGACATTTTTCCTTTACAAAAGTTTCGCAAAGCCCACATACATGTTTCTAGTTTTTGTTCGACGCGATAGTTCGGGTGTGCACTTTGTGTTTTCCTACCTTTGCTGATATTGAATTAACATTACAGCCCATGCACACCCATCCAACCGAGCTGTAAATGTTTTTCTATTTCTCGTTTTCAGTGGCAGTCCTAAAAGTTCCCTTTTCATTTATTAATTATTGAAATTTGAATATTAAGCGGTCATAATAATTGCATTCTCATTTAATTTATACCACATAAATGGTTTAGTCTGGAAAGCGAACACTATTTTCAAACAAAATACATTCAACTTTACGATAAGTTGCTGTGCGTTGGTTTGTGCGTCAAGTGAAATGTGTTTGATGCTGTGTTTGCTTAGGCAACCCAACTGTAGAAGCAACTTAGAAAATTTATGTAACCAATTTTTTTCTGTTGGTTTCACTTTAAATGTTTACGGTGCTATCACCAGTTTGTTCGTATAGTCCTGTATTAGCCGACTGATCAGGCGTTTCTGTTAATACATAATATTTTTACCCAAATAGCTTTCAAATTGTTAATTTTTTAAAGTGTGATTTCTTTACAATGCTCTAATAGAATTAGTTACAAGAACGATATTATTTTCACCATACTTAATCTTCTGTTGAACCTATTATCAGGTCTGTGTCTGTTTATTTACTTTCGACACACACTGCCTGCGGGTTTGCTTAGCCGGTGTTATCGCTTTAGGTACAGACCAAATCTTACAACGTTCCATCAATCAAGGCTCTGGTACGTCCCTTAATCTATCTTAGAGTGATTCTTGAAGCCCATGACCGAGCAGTCAGTTTACCCTCAGGACTGATGCTCTGAGGCGATCTCCAACTCAGTAGTGTTTGTTTTATATTATGCAGTTGCATGCCGCTACATGTTCATTCTTTCTATAATCTGGTCAATGACGAATTTAATGGTAAATTTCCAGAGTCTGTTTCAGACTAGAGCTTATGTTATCATGGACAACGTTAATTGCATAATACATCACTTGCAAATGCTGGTGTACGGTATGAAACATTATCCTATCCGGCCTGTTATATCTTTGAAATATTGTCTGACGGACAGTTAGTGTAAACTGGCAATCAATTTGTTAAAATTACAAATAAAAACATCACATAAGTATCATTTTTGTTGACAAAGCACAAAGAACCCAGTATGAAGAACATCTTTTGAGACAAATATGTTAAATATTGCCACATCTGGAAACATTCTAAGAAAAACAATATTATCAACTTTGACAATTCTCTTTAACAATTTCATCTGGTGATAATACGTCTATTAAAGAAGCAATGTCTTACACTAAGTCTTGATCTACTTTATTCAGTTTCAGTAAAATTAAGCTTGTATAGTAAGAACTCAATGATGAACAAATATCCTTGAAATATAATAAATAATAACAACTTGTTTCAAGAGCGAAATCTACCAACTTTTACGTAAAAAAAGTGTCCCTTTCGAGTATCGTTACGGAAATTATAAGCAATACACACTAACAACCAATCGAAATAATCTATTTGATTTTTCCGCTGCATAATAAGTTTTATTCACAACATTTCATTGGTCGAAAAACTAGGCCAAAAGTGAGCTTAGACAGCTAACGCCGAAAAAGCTACAAATCTTTGCCCTTATTTACTGCTGGAAAGCATAGCAATATGTTTTACATAGATAAAATTGACTGTTATATAAATTATATGCTCTAACTTTACACGATTAAACAGCTTCAAACAAATCTAATCTGCAAATATGACTTTTATGTTATATGAATATCTGGTGCGTATTAGTTTCATTATTATTCTTTACCTAAAAATATTTGAAGCGAAAATTGTTTCCATATTTGACACAATCTGGTATATGTAACTGTACAGAAATATCTTTAAAATGTAATATGTTAGCAAGGTAGAACTTATGATTATTATATTGCGATTATCGAAATTTCTTCAATGTAGAATCGAGTGAAGATTCGTGTATCTCACTCAGCAACGGAAAGAAGGTATGTCATAGTAAAAAGTAGCAAAATGCCAAGGAGGGTTTGAATATGGCTCAAAATAGATATTGCTAAGTAGCTTTGCCTCGTAGCATTGGAAGTGAAAGGGTAGAACATTTCGAAACGATATCACAGATTTAATCGATTAGTTTAACGTATAACGGGCAAATAACCAAATAACTAAACAGTTATTGTTATTTCGTCTCTAGCCATTAGGTCTAAAGACAATGTTAACAATGTTTCAAAATGTATTTGAAAGTTTATTTTATTCAAACTTAAAACGTACGCGCCCAGGAAATCTACTCAAAAAAAAGTTGTAACAGGTCCGATTGTCAACACAAGGTTATGATCGGCGTATTCTCAGTAATAACAAGTTTTCTTATTGTTTCTTTCTACGTTTTCGGTGTATGATCTGCTTTACGATTTTTTTCTTGGAAAAAAATTTTAATGTTCATTTCGATGTCTCCAGGAAGAAATATTTGACATAAAATGTGACTGGGGAAGTAATAAACGAAATTTATGATCTTAGATATCGTCATGCTTTATAAAGTAAGTCATTTAATTTAAACTAGCTCATTCCCAAGTATCCATTTCAAGAAATGACTCATCATGATGCTTTTGAGATGTGAAAGAATACTGGATGTAGCTGTTATGCTGCATTTAAATTGTCAATGTTAAAGCATATATTTGTGCGAGAAACAAACAAAACTAACTTTTGCGATGTGCATATAAAATATAGAAACATTGAAATATTGACAATCGGTGCACCAAATACATATACATTGTTATCTTTCAGTAAATATTTTACAAAATCGTCTTGTTGACGTAAAAGAACCTCAACACACTTTTTTCAATGACGACTAAATTTGGGTACATCTGTTAGCGTTAACATAATCCTCAACTTAGACCAAACACCTTAATGTATGTTCGCGATTGGATGTAAAAAAGGATCAGCAATTTTTCAAACTGTTTCGTAAACTTAATTGTCCCTCTTTTTGACATACAAATATCAGGCGCGTCTGAAATTTTACCAAATTTCTTTCTGCCGTAATGAAACCTTAGCATAGACTTGTCTGTATTTATTGCACAAACCAGACATTCTGATGCAAATTTTACAGTGCATCTGTTTTTCGTAATACGATCTGAATCATAATGACACTAAATAAATTCCTAAAATGAGACTTCTGAGAGATTCAGTAATATGTTTACAGATTTGTACGGAAGAAAACGTTTCCAGAGAAAACAATAATTAAATATAATTATAAAGGAACAAAATAATACGCAGACAATTTCATTAAGAATCTCAAATTTATTTTTCCACGAATACAATTTGTTTTATATCATAATATGTAAATATGTGTTTGGATATAAACTAATGACGGTAAATATCAATTCTTTTTAGTTTAGTACGACGCTAATATGAAAAATTAGTTTTATGCAAGTCTCATTTTTAGAATTAGAAAACAATCTTACACACTGCCTTAATGTTCATTTTAACAATAACATCTCTTAATAAACTCTAATGTAAGGTAAATTGCTAAACATAATGCAACACTCATAAGATAGCATAAATGTAATGTTGATAACATTGAGATATACCTTCTCATCTCTTCAGTGGAATTCGGAATTTTGTTACTATAATAGCGCTGTCTGTAACGAAGGCCACTAAATTGTTCTGTATCAGATTGAGCTATAAGACGAACTTAAGAGAAGGTTAATCATACAGACGGATAGGTGAATTCCGAACCTTTCACGAAAGCAGATAGATGAAATTAATCAAAAAGACTGCGCAGTTACTATTTGATTGTCTCGTCTTGATATCGATGCACATTATCGCATAAGTTACCGCATTACTTTTCACATTTTCAAGACTTAGTCTGCGTTGCATAGAGAAATAACATCTTAAATTTGAAGTTGAAATATATAATTGCTACTGAGGGAAGTTATAACGCTCGGTATTACACTAAATTCACACTTGTCCTTCAAAAGTGTAAAACCGTTTGTTTGGTTTCCGTTGATTGTTTGAATAGTGTGTGTTATTTTAGAACTCTATATTATTACAAAGTAATTTCGTCAAACACTTTCTGCTGAATGTAGGAGTTTGTATAATTAAACATAAGTGTGTCCTTAATTCATCAGTTTGGGCGAGGAACAAGACAATGTGCCCACAGTGGTAGGTTTGACTTTTTACCTCATTTGAAAATAACTTATAAATATTTTTATTTCATCGTACTAATATGTGACTTCTGTGTACATTTTGACATCAGACTTTCTTAAAGAAAATTCCTCCCTGTTTTCTGAATCTGCAAACAAAGGCGTTGTTTTGATCATTATATCGCCTTAAACTCAACGAACTAGTTAATTCATAAATAGTACATGTACTTAAAATATTGCTTTAAAATTTTAAAAATAATTCAAATAGGACGAAATCCACAAAAATAAGTCGAAGTACAGTATAACTTTTGTAAAAGAAGAGTCTAACTTTTAGTTGACAGACTGAGGCAAAGTACATTTGCTTTAGACATGTTAGACGTGCAAATGAAATAACATGACAATTTCCTTAATAAGCATTATTGTTAAAACTGGCAACTTGATGTTTAATGATATTGATTCCTTCAAAATGTTTCAAAGCGATACATGGATACAGGATGATAAGAGATTTGAAATCTTGTGTGTTTTGAATTTTGTCTAGACACGTTACACTGCACCATATGTGTACGCTGTCCTTATAATTTTCAAAATAAATTCTAAATTACGTATTAATTATATTCACAGAAAAAAACATATCCTAGTTTTGTTAATTGTTAGTGGTGTCTCTTTTGAAACTTATCATTTAATTAACCATGCTCTCTCCCTCTCTTCTTCTTGACTGCTTGGGAAGGCTGTTTTTTCTGAATGTGGCCATTCCTGATATGCATATTTCACCTTTTTATTGAAAACTGGCATATGAATCAGTTGTTTAACATTGAAACACGAAATAATGCAAAAAATACCAATAAATTTAGTTTGAACAATTAGATCCAATTATATATAAAACAGCATTTACATATTTAAATTGTTGAAACATATTTAATCATCAGAAACTTGTTCGGGCCATCTAAAAGAAAAACATACCATTATTCAAGCGAAAATCTTGTTTATTCGTAGTTATTTAACATAATAAAACAGTAAAGAAAAGGGTAAATAAGAGGTTTTAATTTGTTAATTATGAAGAACATCTACATGTAACATGTCCGAACTTTCTGTTTCATTAAATCATATTTCTACTGCAAAACATAATACACCATTTTCTAAGACAACAAAAACGTGCCTTTCTGTCGATTAATAATTTACAAGAAACAACAGCAAAATACGAATTTCACGTAGTTTTCTATAATACACGAGCATAATACTAATATTAGTAAACAAAACCTGACCAGTGGCCTCACAATTCATAGGTCCTCGGGGTTTATTAGAAAGACGCTCATCACAAAGATGAACATAACTGAATATTAGAAAATAAATTCGTTTAAACAATTGCCGACACCTTTTTACTGAATAATGTTTTCTAATTTGGCAGGATTTATATTTTATAAATTCATTTCAGACTATACATGTATAGTAGTCTTGTTTATTACCTACATGTAAGACACCTTTTTTAGCACAAAAACACTTATACTTGAAGTTTTATGAAATGATTATTATTTGTTTGTTGGTGTGAGTAATAACAAATGGCAATAGAAAAAATATATAACAAATAAGTAACAGATTATTAATAACGTAACACGCAATGTCTGGTGGAATAAGCGGAAACCTTTCAAGACAATACTTTTAATTGCCAGATCGAATATGCAATATTCCGTGTTTCGTCGAATATGCACAGACTTTGCAGACGGTGTTTAAATTCAGTAATTAATCAAAGATAAGCAAATTCTGGAATTGCAGACGGAAATATGGGTCAAAGATAAAAAGTCTCGTTGAAAAGAGACCGTCTGAAATGTCGTAGGTGATGTGGTTTTATGTTACAATAATAACCGGAAAGACAACATCAATTTCGTTTCCAAATTTGAAAATCTATCGAATAACCGCTTTACTTTGGGATTAACGTTTTATTACTCAAAACCAAATTTAAAACTGACTGGAAAGAACTGTTTGAATTGCAGGAAATGTTTTAATTTTGAATATCACAAAACGTACCTTCGAAATGAAGGGTAATGAATGTATAAAATGGTCGTCAATTTAATACATTCTGCAATTGTACCTTATCACAAGGATTCTACATTTTAGATGACTATCATCACCTTCATGTATTCTACTAATAAGAAAACATATTGTTTAAATAATATTTTGCCAACTTATTTAAGAAAGGGATAGAAGATCGATGACCAGGCACATGTAACACCATAATTGAAAAGGCGGAAATTCAAAGAAATGTATTGTCTGGTGTTCAATTAAAATGTTATTAGTGTATCCATGTGCGTGTTGTGATGGTTAAATTTGTTAAATTTGTTCTCAAACAATATTTAATAAGTTACACAATTATTCTTAGACGACACTTTGTCTGAGTCGATACTTCAATACAAAAGTAATGATTTTCATATTAGATTCAATTATCAATGTCTAGACATGGTCCCAAGATTATAAAACTGAGAATTTAAACCAGTTAAACCTCAAGGATGTTATTGACTGAAATGGCGACTGGTCGCAATTTTAGCCAATCAGATACTTGACATTTTAGACTGGTTTCTTATCTCACTTTTATAATCTTCAGCAATGCATTTTGTTGGATTTAAAATAAGGGATTTGATGATTAAGTTTATTATCCAGGATTTCCCGGGTTTGGCTGTCTATGGTTTCCTTGTAACAGAACTGTGCAATATATAACTAATACCAGTACTCATGAGTAATCATTTCATTTATCAAAGCGACCAGGAAATTGAATCCACCAAAAAAATAATTCCTCGGACAAATAAATTTGGGACGCATCATTGATCATACGTGGCAGAGGCGAAACAATAAATACAAATCTACTCAAACGCGGTTAGATATAACTGACACAACAGGCCTTTAAAAGATAAACAAAAAATAAACGCTTTTAAAAATTTCGACAGCAAAAGAATTACGTATTAACTGGTCTGAATGCAATTTTACTTTTTTTTCATAATATCACTCAGAGAGAAAGCTGCGCTGTTCTATGTTGTTACAGAGCAAAAACAAAATATTCAAACAGATTAAAATAATCAGCATTAGTCATTATTGATATTAATAGTTTTTAATAAAAAAATAAGATCGCAGGTTTAAGAAAAATGAATATGTAGCGGCTCTCATAACATTATTGATTACTAATTGATAGCTAGAAAAAAAGTGAAATATGCATATCAGGAATCGCCACACTCACAAAACACAGCCTCCACATGCAGCGAAAAAGAAGACAGGGAAAATAGAGCATGTTTGTTAGAAGTATGTCAATTCAAATAAGACGCCACAAACCATTAAATAAAATAAGAATCCCTTGGGGTTACCGCCTTGGAACGGTCATTGGCAAAACAAATTGCCACTAGTATTTAAACCAGTTCTTTCGTATAAAAAGCCTTTCGCAAATATCACCATAATTTGTTTTCTGCGTAATACGACAGTTAACCGAGCATGTTAAAGCAGTAAACGATACAAGGCCATCATCCAATTTTCACGTAAGAGATTATCAGACGTTCACAATAATGTAATCTGCTTCTGCTAAGATTCCATTACAAATCGCGTCTGGTACAATGTATAATTAACTGTTGTCAGTAAAGTCAGATTTGGAGCAGAAATTATGTAGGATATACATAAAGAAAATTATACCAAACACAGAAAAGCAATGCTAATAGCTTCTGATGTTTTATATGTTTGTGTGCATCTGCATGCAACACAGTCAAGATGATGGTTGGATCGGAGCTAATTTACGAAGGCAATTTGTACGTGTTTGTTCATACGAGTACCTGTTGAGGCAAGAGTGAGGTTGATGCACTATAAATCCTGGTTTAAACCCCGAATGGCAAATGGTATTTCTACAGACCGTAACACCTCCTGTTTTCTGTTTGTGGTATCTATTTAGAAGTTGATCCTTTTTAACACAGGCTCTCTTCAGATCTCTTGTTCTCTCTATGTTTTGGTTGTATGGAGAGGCTGTGTCTTTCAGATGTAGCAATTTCTGGTAAGCATATTTCACTTTTGTCATACTTCCGTTCTGTTAAGTGTAGGCTTGTGACAAATCTCTTTTGAAAGAAAGTGCAAGGTCTTCGACGATAGTGTACACGCAGAGCAACTTCTTTCGTTGGAGGTTAACAAATAAGACATAAAACCATTTGCCTATCGGATTTAATGCAAGGCCTACCAGACATTTCTTAATGAATGCCACAGGTATAAAATACAACAAGGAAAATTTAATTTGCAGTGTTTACAAATTTCTCTTAAGCCATTGTCCCGTCAGTGCTGTTTGGGAAATGTCTTATCAGTCCTGGAAATGAGAAAGCCATTAGATTTTATCGAATTTAACGTTTAATTTTATAAGGTAACGTAGATTTATTGGCGGTAATGTAATGCAGAAATTGTTCAAATAAAGTTAACTGCTGCTTTAAAACTATAAAAAAGATAAACAACAGAGAAAACCATTAAAGAAAATCTAGAGAGAGTCCTTATGATTCTTAGATGATAATGTGAATTATGTATACATTGTTAAATATTTGTTATATTGTCGTTTTATTGTATTTGAATTGTTCCTGCTTGCGTAAATATTCGACAGATGAATACAAATGTTGATATATCTTTTCATTTTGACATTG